>KK116124.1:656757-688969 GCA_000611955.2 Stegodyphus mimosarum
CATTTGGTGGTTGAAAAGTGATTCGGACGCAAGTAATACGGACAAAAAATGAGTTTCGAAAGTTCCGGTGTTAAAATGTTGAATGAATATTACAGTATTTATTACAAGTAAGTATTTTATGCTAAGATAAGAAGGATTGTATTTCATTTTTAATTTATATAAACGCTTTTTTTAATAAATTGATAATATTTCTTGATTTTTTTTCGTATTTGCTAAATAGTGCTTTTATATTTTTTAATTCATTTTTGCGAATTACATCGAACTTTCCGTCGTTTATAACTTTTCCTTCATGCTCGTAGATTGCAGGGATTTCTAAAAATATTAAATCTATCAGGACTTAAAAACTGTCATTTAAGAAATATTCACTTTTATATTAAATTCTTATTTGGGAAGAGTGTCAACCTTGCACATTTGCTGTTAACTTATTTCGGTTTATTATTAGCTGTTTCCTTTTTTCTTTCCCCATCCGTTCAGATTTATTTATCGTGTCTTACGGGTTCAGTGAACTGGTGTTAAAAATAGATTTTCCGTCTCCGTTCAACGAATCAGTAAATGATTCAAGGTACGATTATGTTGCCAGTAATTGGAGCTTAAAAAATTTATGGAGAGTAATGTTATAAGGACACACGAAGTATTAAATAGAAATCGATTATTCTTCTGGCTGTACACTGTTATTTTTCTCCAGGTAACTTAAAAATATGCCTAATATGTACAAATTTTATGTAATTTTCCGTTTTATATTCGTGGGAATAAAAATTTTAAAAAAAACTCCTCCTCTTTTATATACTGCATTTATGTTATACCATAATATTTTACATTTTGAATAAGCTGCTGAACAAAAATTTGCTGCACTTATAAACAGTGTTTGCACATTTTTAGAACGATTTCGATAGCAAATTAAAAAACGCAAATGTTGTCGAATAAAAGTTTTTGGCAACAGATTATTATTTGAGATGAGAAATGTCTTCTGCTTATTTTAAATTAGTTCTTCTTTCAGTGCCGTATGTAAATAAGCTGTGGATTGAAGGAGATGTTTTTCCCTTTTCAAACTGAAATGTTCAAAAACTTTATGAAATGCAGGATATTAAAATTTCTAAGTGAAAAGTAAGCAGCATTTTTAATCGGAAAGGAAAAAACCGTGCATTATTACTTCTATATCGAAAGAAGATTCTAAACGAATATCCGAAAAAGATATGCACCGTATCTAATGTTTCTAAATTTTAAATTGTTGGTACCGAGAGAAAATCCGCCGATGTAGAAATCTATTGCAAAGTCTTTAAATACACCTGTAGGAAAAATAAATAAAATAATAAACCAATATTTACAACATAGAAAACATTAAGACAGATGAGTTACTCTCTTCTGTAGGTAGCGAGATGCATTCTGCAGACAAAAAAATGGGGTAGTTATGCATCTGCTGTTGTACTGGGTCCATTGACGAAATTTAACTTGCTTTTCATGTCTCGAAAGAACAACTTAGGTTACTTATTAGATTTATATATAGCGTTATTCAAGCATAAGTATTTTGGCCCAAAATCTGATTTTTTTTCCGCAATGACATGCTAATTTTTTTCCATATTTCGATTCTACGACTTAAATTATGCCAAACTTTAAAATTCTTACGAATAGTTTTTACAAATTATCTCTCAAAATTTTAGCTCCTCTGCATTAATTGAATTTTGTATACGTTTGTGAATATCTATTTTTTTTTAAATTAAACCTACTCTATTCCTTCTTTCACAGTTTGCATTTTAGGTTCAGTCGAAATGAAATTCGACGATATTTTCTGATTTATTTTTTAAATTTATATCTTTTAGTAGTTTTTATAAATGTTTGAAAACAAATTGCGTTATAACCTATAAAATTCTTAACATCACTTTAAAATAGATGTATTTGTAGGCATACGTGCAAAAAATTCTAGTTTTTGATTCAAAATTTCCGAATTTACGTATTGGAGTGCTTTGAAATTTGTCATAATTATTGTAAGCGATAATAACGCCAAATGTGGTTTAAGCAGTTTGTTAAAATTATTTAAAAGAATGAACGACGCACCTTTTTTTTTGTTGTACACTGTGAAAGGGAAAGAAAAATAGGTGACCAAAATTTAAGAATTTTGCCAAAATTGAACATTTAGGCAAATTGAGTCGTGGAATCGGAATATGGGAAAAAAATCGATATGTCATTTTAGAAAAAGTTCGATTTTGTGTCAGAATACTTATGTTACAGCAGTGATATATATAAATCTAATTTATATCCTAATCGTCAATTGGCCCAGTAGAACAGGAGGTATAAAACTGTCTTTGTTTTGTTGTTGTTGTGCAGAATATACGTCTTTTACAAATTCCATTGCAACTTCTATTTTAACCACATTATTATCTAAGGCTTGAAATTATTTTCAGATTTTATCAATTTGTCAGTTTATGGGCTAATTTCTAGAAATTGATTTGACATTATTGCTTGGAGAAGGAAATAAAGCTCTTAAATTAATTGGCAGGAAATTTCTGAAAGAGTTCCAATCAAAAATAGTGTTTTGGAGGTTTGAGTATCGTTAAAAAATACATGACATCTATTTAGGAAACTTTATGAGAAGACCACAGATTTTACGTCTATACATCGATATTTCAGGAACATGTCATTTGAGGAAATTCGGATTTTGTCTAGAGATTTTCGAAGTATATCTTTGTAGTTGTTGCAAAGGGTGAAACCCCGTGTCTCGTGCCGAAATACGTTCAGCCACCAGGCCATAATAGGGGCCAACCCGTCGAACAATAACGGAGAACAGCGAGTCAGCCATGTTCCATCGAATTATCCGATCAAAATCCCTATCGCTTCTCTATTCTGATTAATTCTTATTACAATTTCTTGAGCTTCTTTTATTTAAATTTCTCATCATTTTGAAAATCCCCATTTATATCAAACTGCTGTCTTTGAACTACGTCTCTAGTAAAACTGCAAGATTCAAGGAAGTTAAAATTATTACCTTTTGCTTTACAAAATTCAAAATTTTCATTTTCTTTAAGACCAGATCTCTTAAAATTTGCTGGGAATCGTCCGTGACTAGTAATAATTTGGTTCATATCTATATTATTAAATATTTTTCTCCTTTTATCAATTTTCAGAAATCTGGTATAATCATTATTTTTTTAAAGGCGATTCCCAAATTTTTTTTTTCCATTCCACACATATCTCCTTTTTCATAATATTTAACAACTTTCTTTTCCAATACAACACTTCAATATCTTTCTTTCCCAGGCCAAAGTAGCTTTCTTTGCCAGCGTGTCCGCCCTTTCATTACCAATGTACCCAACATGGGCCTTGATCTAGTGTAAATTTATATTACGTATTTCAGCCAGAAATTTGAAATCATTTTTAATTTGGTTTGTTAATAAATTATCACTGTGCATATTAGAAATTGTGTATAAAGCAGGTAAAGCGTCGGAATAAATACCTGTTTAATGTCTGTAAGTCACGTTTCCTTTAATCCATAAAAAAATTGCTCTAATCTCAGCGTTCCTTCTTTATGATCACCTCTTTAATCTCTAATTCATCTTTGTAGTACATTTTTGCGATCCTTCTAGCATGCCTTCGTATTGTAACGGTGGCACACTCGGCACGTATTCAAGAGGTCCAGATTCGAATCATGGCGAGGGCATTGCACATTTTTCACGTCTCTTGCTTCAAGAAACCTAATGACTCTACATAATAATATGGTTTATTTATTTTTACCTTACGTTGTTCCTTCAGATAAATACACTCTTAGACAAAAAAAAAAACGACGCACCAAGAAGGAGTTATCCGAATGGGACGAAAATCGGTAGAAGTGATGTACATGTATAGAAAAACAAATGATTACAGTTTGAGAAAAATTGAATGATTTATTGAAGTGATAGAGCTACACAAAGTGAAAAGGTCAGTAACGCGTTTGTCCACCTCTGGCCCGTATGCAAGCAGTTATTCGACTGGCATCGATTGACAGAGGTTGCGGATGTCCTTCTGAGGGATATCGTGCCAAATTCTGTCCAACTGGCGCGTTAGATCGTCAACATCCCGAGCTGGTTGGAGGGCCCTGCCCATAATGCTCCAAACGTGTTCAATAGGAGAGAGATCCGGCGACCTTACTGGCCAAGGTAACGTTCTGTAAGCACTACGGCAAGCAGTAGAAACACGTGCAGTGTGGAGGCGGGTATTGCTGAAATGTAAGCCCATGGTGGCGTGACATGAAGGGCAACACAACGGAACGTCGTCGACGTACCGGTGTGCTGTAAGGTTGCGATGGATGACAACCAAAGGGGTCCTACTATGAAATGAAATGAAATGGCATGCCAGACCATCACTCCTGGCTGTCGGCCTGTTTGTCGGAAGACAGTCAGTTGGTACCACACCGTTGTCTGGGGCGTCTTCAGAGTCGCCTTCGCTAATCATCGGGGCTCAGTTCAAAGCGGGACTCATCACTGAAGACTATTCTACTCAGTGACATTCCAGTGCGAATAAGATAATGATGCATCTGGGGCTGTGAGTGCCGCTCTGACGATTGCTCGGTCTTCACGTTCTGTCGTTTCTCTAGGCCTACCGCTTCCTTCTTAACGCTGTCTGCGGCCATGGTTCACCGATTCCTGCCAACATCGTCTAATAGTGGCATCGCTCCTGACCGATAAGGCCAACCGGCTTCTGACCTTAACTACACGACCTCTCTCAAATTCTGACATCTGCGCATATCATTCGCGCACCTGTATGCGAGGCATAGTTACTGTCTACCAGAGTACACGGAATGAAATTCGTGAAGAATTTATGACCTGGAATCGTAATTTCTCCTCTTAAATATTCTGCCAGTTGCGCAGATCAGATGCGCTGTAGCGACAACCGTTCATTCATCGGTAGCCAAAATGTAAAATTTTGCATTTTCCGTCGAAACCTGTATGCATATTAGTTTGCTTTATATTAGCCCAGGGAATAGACTGATTGTAGAATTTTAGATTCTTTTTCATTTTCTTCTTGGTAAAGATGATTGCTTTGGTTTTTTCAACACTTACTAATATCTTCCATTTGCTGAGCCAAATCTCAAGTGTGTTTATGTGTTCTTGTAACCGTTGTACTACTGATCCAACAAATGCACACTGTGTAAGGATCGCTGTGTCATCTGCGTACATTGCTAGGGTAGTCTTGGGTGTGGTAGGAATGTCGTTTATATATATATATTAAAAAGTGTGGGGGCCAAAAGGGACCCTTGCGGGACCCCAGCTGCAATAGCTCGGCGAGTAGAATGTGAACCTTGGATATGAACGACGAAGTGTCTACCTGTCAGGTAGGATTTAATGATGCTTGTGATGTAATCTAGGAAACCCAGATTGTGTATTTTGTAAGTAAGTGCTTCCAGCCATACCCGATCGAAAGCCTTGGATATATCCAGAAAGATTCCGCCAGTGATTTTTCTATTTTTCTTGCATTCCAGGACAGTTTCGACGACTCTATATAACTGGTTTGTCGTGCCAAGATTCTTCCTAAACCCAAACTGCGCAGGAATCAGGATGTTATTCTCATCTAGATGAGCGATGATTCTATTATGCAGAACAGGGTCAGTGACTTTACTTAGACACGAGAGCAGACTTATAGGTCTATAAGAGTCTGGCTTGTTAGAAGGCTTCCCAGGTTTTGGAATCGGCGTAATTACAGCGAGCTTCCAGTCTGACGGAAAGTATTGGAATTTGATGATCAGGTTAATGATTTTCGTGAACATCAAAATAATCTTAGTTGGAAATTTCTTGATCATCAAATTTGTGATCTTGTCATAACCAGGAGCTTTCTTCTTCTTAGTTTTTTTAATGCACTCAAGGACTTCCGACGGCATGACTAGGGGGATGAGTATTTTCTCGGTGCGTCGTGGTGTGTCGTGTTTTTTGTCTAAGAGTGTGTTTTAAAATATAATTTTCATCGTTAATTTAATGGTAATTATATTTGTTAATTTTATCTTTTTAGATATTTTGGTCGTTTTTACGTAAAATAGCATAATCCTACGGTTCGAAATAAAAGGTCTTTGCGAATAAAACGTAATTGATTCCGTGTCCTTTTAACAAAATTTGAGTGTTGTTAAAAAAATAAAATAACTATTATAAGTAAAATCTTCAGATATTTAGTATTGTGTAAGTTTTGCTGTGACTGTTGTAAATTCTTCCCACTTCATTTTTTTGGATGTTTCCTTAACGTAACAGTGCCATTAATTCATCGTGATTTTACTGGAATTCCTAGCTTTATGCGAACGATTGTTTTAGTCTTTTCGTCCGCAACTCGCCGAGAAACCATAAATTAATAGCTCCGTGCGCAAGGGCTCTGCCACAGAATAGGGTTCCAACCAACTCCCTGTGCCGGTGGAAAAGCGTGCCATCATCTCTCATTATTTGCGACGACGATGTAATTCCTGAGAAATATGCAAATTGTTTCGCCGGGTCCCAGTAATAGCTTTTCGAATGAAGTATTTCCGCTGTTGACAGTTATCGCTTTAGGGATATATACCGTGAGCGTGGTGAGGGGAAAGTTTATACGTTGGCGAAAATTCCACGTTTCCAAATTTATTAGTCCTTTACGGCGATTTCAATTAATGCCTGCTATTCGGAGAAATATTTCTAGCGTTTGTTCGTTTCATTAAAGCAAAGGGGAGTTTTTAATGTATGTACGTATGTGTTGTTCTTTTGGTGTCTGGTGGTTTATAGCGTGGGTGAGGTGGGGATGTTAATGCTGTCTCCCCGGATTCCGAAGAGATCGTCAATCATGTCGGATTTTTTGTTCCGTCGTCTCTCTCGATTTAAATCAAAGCTCGAGTGCCGTTTTGTTCTTTGTATGAAAACCGATGGATCGATAGCCTAAAGACTTCGAAGATTTTCGGATTTTTGTCTCTTCTGCTCCTCTGAAAATGGTCATTACGTAAGTAACGTTTCAATATAAAGATTCGCTACTTTTATGTACTTTTGGCCTAAAAAAAGACACTGTTTGGGAATGTGGCCTGGAAGAAAATTAAATAATGATTTCATGAGATTTCCGCGACATTTGTGGAATTTTCTTTCTGCGAAGGAGAAATGTTTCTATGCAGAACATGGGGTCCTCTAGTTTTAAATATTTTTAAATGAGTTAACCGTGTAATAAACAATTAGAGATTTGTATTGTGTTGCATTTAAGCGCGTTACATGATAAATTCGATTATTTACGTGTGCTGCCAACTTTCCCGGTATTACCCGGAAGATTTTCGGTTTTTCGTCACATCGTTTGATTTCTCTGTAGATCACCGAATCTGTCAGTTTTTTTATCTTTAGCCTTTATTAAAGAAAACTACTAAGGAAAATGTTTTTCAGTAATAACTCAAATTTATTGAATGATTAAGAATAAATTGTTGTAATTTCATTCTTTTAACCGTAGTGATTTTCAACATAATTTTTCTCATTAAACTTTGTGTGATCGGAATTGTATTATATTTAGAGATATTTGTAGAAATTTATATGAAGATTCAACTAATGTTTAATAAATTAATACTTGGGTTAAATCTTGTTTGACACCAATATATTGTACATCTGTAAGGTATTTTCTTCCTGTTTACCGCGTGTCTGTCGATGTACATTTTCCACGTTTCCTGTCCGATATAACATCCTTAATACTGACTACTTATTACTAGCCAGGTCCAGCAAGTAGTCGAAAGGTCCAGTATTGGAATCTCGATGTATATTTTTTTCGTCTTCTGCACGGATATAACATGCATATTATTAATATTGTTTTCATCGTATTTAAAAGTAATTTCGCAAATAAAACTTCTCTTCTCTATTCATTGTAAAATTGTAAGGAAATTAGAAAATGTATAGATTTATGAGGTATTTCTCCCCGCCGCCTTAGCATACTTTCGTGGTGTAATGGTCAGCACACTCGGCGCGTATTCGAGATGTTCGAGGTCGAGTCCCGCGAGGGCATAGCTCATTTTTCTCATCTCCTGCTCCCCCCCCCCAAAAAAAAAAATTCCTAACGCCTCTACAGTGGCGTCCAAACTAAAAAAGGTGGTGGATGATGATTCTCTACCACTGTAATTAGGCGATTGGGCCCTTTAATCCCCAGTCGCCTTTAAAAGGCGGAGTATATAGGGTATTTCTCCCGCCTTCTTAGCATGCCTTCGTGGTGTAATGGTCGGCACACTCTGCGCTTCTTCGAGAGGTCCGAGTCCCGGCGAGGGGATTGCTTATTTTTCATATCTCCTGCTTCAAAAAAATCCTAATGACTCTACAGGTTTACACTTCATGTAATTGCTGCTTAACGTCCGGTGACCCTAATAGACCTGAAACGAGTTAGCGCTTATATGTGAGAACAACGGCGTGAAGAACCTTGAAGTCTTGAAGAGGTTAAAGTAACCTTTTTACTTCCTTGTCAAGAAACGTTTCGGCTATCATAGCTCAACGATCTTTTTGCGTGACACCTATACGTATGGGCAAAATAGGGGAGTCCTTTTTCCCAAAACGGATTGTAAAATGATTTTAACATGGATTCGAAAGAGTTTTTTTATGACATCTGGGCGTATGTATCTCGCATATCTATATCAAACGAGTAGCGCCAGAACGTTCAAATTTTGTATATGGGACTGCAGTAACATGTAGTTATGCATCCTTTTTTTAGGTTGCAATTGGTCCCACCAAACTTATATATCTAAATTTCTTACTTTATGTCTTTACTGTAGACAACACAGAGTGAATTAAGAGAGTGACTATATATGCCACTCTGTTACCTAACTTAATGAGCGGAGTTTTTTTTTTTTTTTTTTTAAATTTTTTTTATTTTTTATATTAAATTCTTATATATTGGTAACTTGTGCGTGTTTTGCTTTAGAAGTGTATGAGTTATGAAGTGATTGAGTTTTTTCATGTTTCGGTTAAGGTTTTTATGCCTTTAGACAATTTGCATGCAACAGCTGTAGAATTATCAAGAAATTTAAAGTTTAAGTAGCGCTGCTAAACCTAACGAAGCTGACATTTGTGTACATTTAAAACTGCTATTGGAATAAGGAATTAAATCACTTAGTGCACCAACTGCAGTGTCGTTTTGCCCAGTGTGTCCAAAAGTTAACTTTCAATTTTGTTCACCGAAAATTTCGTTTTCCTGCCCGCTGGATGAATTCCTTGTTTTTACGTAGACACTCTTAATTTCAATTGTAAAAATTGTTTTTTAACTGTTCTTACTATATTTGGTGTTCTAGATTTTTCTGTATTTTCCAATTTTGAATGAAATGTTAATTTTTATATACGTTTGTCTTGCCGCGAAGTGAGAATTGAAGTGATTGAATAGAATTGCATCTGTAATGAAATTCGGGGAAATATGCTTAAATGAAGGGCAGCAGAAAATTGTATAATTTAATAGCCCGTACAAGAAAATCATATGGTGTCGACGTGAGATTTTTGTCTAAACGGGATTTTGAACATAAGGGCATGCTCTTGTGCTGCGGTAACCGTAACTGGTATGTATATGTAAGAGTATGTTCAAGTCTAACAGCCGTGATTCGAAAGTGTCTGTTTCGTAAATACAGAAGATATCAGATCGAGCACGAAGAGCCAAAGACTCAAATCCAAACTTTTCTCGCTTTGAAATCACCAAACTGTCAGTCACCTTTTGACAGTGTGCGGACTGCATGATCGCTCTTGGTATTAAATGATGGGCCGTCGAGGAGACATGACTAGGCCGAGTCACGTCTTACGTCATGTCAACTTGCGAAATGTGAAAAATATTTATATCGATTTTCCAAACAGATATAAACCATTTTACTCCCGTCTTAATGAATTTGGTAACGTTGCAAGGCAATGTCATCGAAAGAATTTTTATGCATACGATATACGAATTCTTTCGCCATTAAGATGACAGTGATGTGGTGTGAAAGAATTCAAGGCCTGATGTTCTACTTTTATACACCATGCCCCTTTCGTTGAAATCGCATCTCATTGAAGAAAAACAAACAAATATGTACCAAATATGCTATCAAACGTAATGAAAAAAATGGTTGCTCTTCTCTAATCTTTCCACTTCCTTATACGGAGTAAAAAGGAAGTACTGTAATCCCGAAAAATTTCGGGTACCAGAATAGTGAATTTGTTACCAATCTCTAGAAACTAAGCTTCGCAACAACAAAGTAACGTCTTCTTTTAGTATTGCGAATTCAATTATGCTTGATTCATTCTGGAATTATCATTTAAGTTATTAGCTGGTTTTTGAGTACAAATTGTAATTTTAATTGTAAAAATTTTTTTAATTGTTTTAACTGTACTTGGTGATTTACATTTTTCTATATCTTTCAATTTTTAATGAAAATATATCGAATTTTTATGTATTTTTGCCTTACCGCGTAGTGAGAACTAAAGTAATTGGTACCGCATGCATATCTTAAATTAGATAAGCGGCACTGAATCGTCTGTGAAAAACTGTTTCTTTTTTATTTGTTTAATTTCTTTTAAATATCCTTTTAGATTTGCCAATATTTAGATAGTATTTGAATAGAATTTGTGGTAATTCTTCAGATGCTGTCATTTTTGCTCACTCTGGGATATAAAATGAATGCGATGTAACGCTGTTAAGTGAACCTAGAGTGCATTTATTCTATTGTGGTTTATACGCTGTCAGGACTGAGTGTTCGGTGCATATTCTTGGCAAACATATTCGTGAACTCCTTAAATCCTGATCTGGAACAGGGAGCTGAATGCAGCTATGTTCTGTGGTAGAATATTGTGATTAAGTGGTAGAAGAACTGCACTTGAAAGGGATTTAAAATCCTCTTTTATTAAATCACAATTATTTACAACCACGACCGCACTGGGGTCTAAAATGAACAATCAAATAATTCAAGCTAAAAACTAAATAGAAATTAAATAGTCGTTGCTCACAGAGCTACAACGCGAGGTTGGCCTCTAACCTAAATGGTGCGTAGTAAGATTTAACTAATACTGACGCACTTGGAATTACTTCAGTGAGTAATCACGTAAAAGCGCTACGGCTTAGAATTTAAATACTAGCTGGTCAGGCGAACGTCGAATAGAGTGACCGTGGTCTGAGACTAAAAGCTCTCTCACACTCTGAAAGGTTTCTTATCTTTCTTTTAAATAGTACTTGGCTCCACTTCAAATTAGCATAAAGCTGAAACGCGCGCTTATTCTAACGGGAAGTTGAAATGAGAAGAGATAGAAAAAGTAAAATTAAAAATAAAACTTTGTTAGTTTAAACTAAAACCTTACAAGATGAATATCCCTTTCAGACATTCACGGGAATATTGCATGTATTCCTTAAATTCCGACAATGAAAATATATAGAATGTCATTCTTTAAAAATGTCAAAGGTTTTTCGTCATTAGGTAAAGCATTTTTATTTCAATCAGTGCAGTTCAAAGTTTAAAAAAATAGGCTTAAGCATTGCAACTATTGCTTTTGAATGACTTAGTTTGTTAATCAGTAGCAAACAGATTATGTTGAAAGATGTCCCGTAAGATGAACGGATAAGGTCTTGGAACATCGGTCATTCATTCCTGGTCGGATCTATGGCGATTGATTGGCTGCGTGAAGTGGTCTAGAGTTTTACCCATGTGCAATGTAATATGAGCCAGATTCCCTTAAAATGGTCTTTCAAATCCCTTGAAAGCAGGTACATTCTGCGCAAAAAAAAGGGGGCCGGGGACTGTTATATTTCCTGTTCTACTGGGCCAATTGAGGAGACTTAATTTGCGTTTTTTATGACTCGAAAGCGCGACTTAGGATATGCGTTAGATTTATATATAGTTTTGTCCTAATGTAGGTATTCTGATGCAAAATCGATTTTTTTCTGTTAACGATAAACCTTTTGTTTTTTTTCGTATTTCGATTCTCTGACTGAAATTATGCCTTAATATTAAATTTTGTCGAAATTTTAAATTAATGGTTACATATTCTCCATTCCCTTTCATTCTGCAGGAACCGAAGAAAGGTGCATTGTCCATTCTTTTAAACAATTTTAACAAAGTGCATAAACCACATTTGGCGTAATTATCGCTTATAACAAATATGCTAAGTTTCAAAACGCGCTAGCACGTAAATTTATGTCTATCTTCGAAAAATTTAAATAATTTTTTTTCGGGTATGCTTAATGACACATCTGCTGTAAGGTAATGGTGGAAATTTTATAAATTCAAAAATATTTTGAAAAAAATATATAAAATTACTAAAAAATACACATTTTTAAAACAAATCATAAAATATCTGCGAATTGTATTTGGATTGAATTTAATTGTGAAAGAAGAAATCAAGAAATTATAATGAAAAAAAGGATATTAATAAATATAAACCAAATTCCATTAACATTGAGGAACTAAAATTCTCAGATCTATTTTTTTTAAAAAACTACTCGTTAAAGTTTGACAAAACTTGGCAAACATAATCCGAGTCGTAGAATCGAAATACGGAAAAAAATCGGTATGTCGTTTCAGAAAAAGTCCGATTTTTTGTTAAAGTACCTATGTTAGAGCAGTGCTATATATAAATCTAATACATATCCTAATTCGCACATTCGAGATATGCAAAACGCAAGTTAAATTTCGTCAATCGGTCCGGTAGAACGGAAGACATGGAACTGTCCTCCCCCTTTTTTTCCTTGTGTAAGAAGTACCTTCTCTTTCTTTTCCATTATGAATTTGCCAAATAACCAACATCACATTCGGATTTCCGTTTCATAAAACGTTTTCGAGGATCTGAAATCTGAATCTTGCTGTTTTGTTCCGCTATTTGGCTTAGTAACAGATCATATGTTTATGCGTCTTATTTTTTAATTTACTTCCATTTTTTAAGGCAGTCTCGGAAACTTCATTAACCACTTGTGAAGTAATCTTTTTATTATCAGATTGTTTGATGGTACGTCCTCCATTTTTTGGAGAGAGCTTACTTTTATTGTTAGAAAAAATTTAGCTACTTTTATGATGAAGGCCAAAGAATAATCTCCCTCCGCCTTTCATAAAAATACCTAATAAAAATAAACAGTATAGTATTATCAATGAGGTTTCTCCCCGGAGAATTTCGGCGGGTAGACAAATTGTTGTTACCAACTGCGATTTCAATTTCAAATAATCATTATCCGCCTCGACGCTTTAATTCGCCGCGGCGAGCAAAAGTTCCTTATCCGCATATTAATGGCCATCAGAGCACGCGTTTTTGCTCATTACGGGCCAATAAATTGTCAGTCCCGGGAGCCCTAAATAACGCACGAAATTTGTCTCAAAACAGGACAAAAGTCGTTAATACCCCGGCCTTTCCTTTTTTGATCCCTCGTGGCCAAAACTTTTATAAATTGTTAAGTGTTTTGTTCCTGGGGCTGAGTGATGCCGCTGCCGAAATTACCAACGTGGTATTTTCTTTTCTTTTATTAATCTTTTGTTTATTTTTTTCTTTTCTTTTCTTCTTTCACTTCTGGCGTGTAATCTCTTCCGAGTGGCGAAATTTATCATAATAAAGTCGTCGAGCATTTTGCGAATTTATGGATTTTGTTTCGTATACTTTTAAAGTGAAGTGTTTTCACGCCATTTGTCAGTAAGTAGCGAAGTGGTTATTAACTGCTGTAGTTCTTGCTGTTGTTATTCGTTTGTGTTTGACAGGCTCTTAGAAAGTTGTTTCTGCCTCGATAAATGGACATTACTGAGTCATGGTTGAAAGTCCGGGGAATGGTTTTAAATTACTCGGAGACTTTTATAATCGAGAGACGAATTGGCTAAAGGAACTTGTCACCATTCCGGTCTTATTCGCTGCCTATTTGGTGGGTGATAATGGTTTGCGCAGTTTAAACTCAGAAAAGAAATAGTTCTGCCGTTTGGATTTAAGTTGTTCTTGCGTGCATGTGCCAAAAATTCAATTTTAAAGTAGATGATTGAAAGTGTTTTTTCTCGCAAAACTGGCTCCGAGAATCTCAGATTTGAACATCGGAAAAATATTTGATGTGGACACACCACATGACTTACTTGCACGGCCTATTAAATTATACGAATTTTTTGCTGCATTTCATTTAAACTTATTTCCTTGAATTTCATTAGAGATAGATTTCTCACCTAGTTAATTACACGTCTCCAAGACAACGTAATTTGTTATCGTCTCTAAAAAATCTTAGCCGCTAATAATATTTATTATACTTTTTAAGCCATAATATAATTGTGCTTAATTTCATCTTTTTCAATATACGGTATTTCTCCCGCCTTCTCAGCATGCCTTCGTGGTGCAGTGGTCAGCATGCTCGACGCGTATTCCATAGGTCCGTGCTTCGAGTCCCGGCGAGGGCATTGCTCATTTTTCGCGTCTCGTGCTTCATAAATACCTAATGTCTCTACATCAAAATTAAAATATCGAGTTTTGAGAGCATTTCCATATTAGACGTCTACATTAAGTGCAGTGCAAAAAAAACTGCTCCTAGAAATAAATCGGAAGTGTTAAATCCGAAGATAGGCTGCCAACCA
The DNA here is from genome assembly GCA_000611955.2 of Stegodyphus mimosarum. Lineage (NCBI taxonomy): Eukaryota > Metazoa > Arthropoda > Arachnida > Araneae > Eresidae > Stegodyphus > Stegodyphus mimosarum. Next base: position 671,222 of record KK116124.1, read on the forward strand.
CGATATTATTTTGGTATAACAAATGGGTGGAGAAGTGTCATAAACTCATTCTCCTTTACGTTAATTGAAAACGAAGGCTAGTAAGAGAAAGTTGGTCAACAACTGTTTTCGGTTCGGGCTAAATAGGAAATAAAATCTTCAGGCTCTTTTCAGATAAGGCTATTCTAGCCTGTCACCGATTGCCATGTATAAATTTCCGACTCTGAGATTTTCATCTGTAGTGTGTTATACTCAATTAATTTGAATTTAAAGTTTTCTTTTATAAGGTATTTTTCCCCTCCTTTCTGTATGCCTTCCTGGTATAACGGGTAGCACTCTCGACGCGTATTCGACAGGCCCAGGCGACGGCTTTGCACATCTTTTAGTACTACTGCTTCAAAATAACTTAATGTTTGTATAGTGCGCCAGAACTAAAAGGTGGTGGATGATGATTCTTCACCACCAAGATTTGGTGATCGGTCTCCAAATCCCCTGTCGTCCTACGAAAGGGAATTTTCTCCCTCCTTCCAGCATGCCTTTGTGGTGTAACGGCTAGCACGCTCGGTGCGTATTCGAGAGGGGCAATACTCATTTTTCATGTTTTCTTCTTCGAAAATAACCTAATGTCTTGTTTTTTTTTAAATGTAAGAAGACCAGAAGGGCAGATTTCGATAATTTCCTTGTGGTCTGTGGACGGCAGATTTTTAGAAGCACTGCATTAACTCTACAACTGCGATTATTTAACTGGCAGATAAAGTCTTCCAATAAATAAATAAATAAATAAAATATAGTAAAAATAAGATGGGAAACCTGCTGCCCTCCCGTCTGAAAGTTTGTAGCTTGGTCTGTTCTTTAGATCGTAAGCTTGTTTTTCTAGCACTTCACACCGCTCACCATTTGACGGGAAAAGGTCTTTTCTTTTTATCCAACACTTGCTTTAGATTTCCAGGAACATTTCTTTGTTGTCGGTCGAGAAGAAAGGCGGGAGTATATACTTTGGGCTCTAGACCTGCCTTTTCCGAAATTCACTTTTTCAATCGTTGCCATAGCGACTGTGTTTCTGCAATTGTTCATGAAATTTTTGTATTGTGGAGCGAGTGTGTGGCTATCTGTCGAATAAAATTGTTTTACCGCTTGAACATATGTTCTAAAAGTATTTTCCCTTTTTCCTTTCTTGTTCCTTTTCGATAATTTGTATTCGAATTTTTGCATGAAAAAGATTTGAGCATTCCTGAATATTTTACTGTAAAGTTAAATTATTTTTGTGAGTATCTCGTTCTCTTCCAAGATAGGTAATGCTGTAGAAAGCTATGGTAAATGTTAGTGTTTTTATTGTAAATAGAGTGATGTCTTGGGATACGTCCTGTTTGGACACAAAAATTTTTTTTTGGTGTACGACTAGAGTTGAGTCACGACTGTGTTCACTACACTTGTTTTTCTCTCGAGATAATGCCACAACTGCTCATGGATGTCAGTAAGCCTGTTCCCACCATTCGATAAACAACCGGCACTATAGTTCTGAATTTTCAAGTGATTTTTGTTTTTCGCATAAACGTTTTGTAAATTCATTAACAATAAGTTTCAAAAATGTTAACAAGAAAATTGAAGCAACGAAGAAAATTGTTAGGATCGCCATGAGAATGAAAAAAGAGTTTGTGGAAAAGTATGAAGATGGGTGTGTATACAGCACTTGGCTGCTGCGTGCCGTATGCCAAAGACAATAGTGTCTAAGTATGAGGAAAATAAAGACGTTATTAAAGCGGCTAACGCTGCGAAGGGTGCAAAATTGGTTACCAAGCAAAAATTTGAGACGTTATAGCGTGTTGAAAACTTGCTTTAGTTTAGAAGTCAAACAACAAAAATTAGCGTTATATTCGCAAATTTTCGCAGGATCTATTTCGACGGTTTTACCAACTATCAATAACGCTGATTTTTGTTGTTTTTCTTTTAAATTAGTATTTGTTCGGCGTGTTATTTTAACCTAAACTTGCTTTGGATTTGAACAGTAAAACAGACATCATTGCGCAGTATTTCAGTTCTGTACAGTGGAGATTTTACCCACTACATTTGTAGTTTAGTAGAATTCAACAGTGGTGTAATAATAAACATAAAATGTTTTCGTACGAATGTATTCATTATTTTCCTTTTATTTCTTATTGGCAAAGTTTGTTTGGCATACGTCCAGGAACGGATAAATGTCACTGAATATCACTGAACTGGAATGGGTGAGGTGTAGCTTTGCTCTTGGAAATGGGCAGTCCGGGATTTTGCTCTCAAAAATGGATGATTAAATATGTAATCATGTTACACGAAAAAAAAGGTAATGGAGTTGATATGTGTAGACTATTCTTTTGATAAGTTTATTTTAGTATAAACTTTGCGTTTCCTCTTCGAAACTGCTTTCTAACTTTCAGGATGGTGTAGGAAACATATCGGGCTAGTAATAGGAAAGTCCCTGCGAGGGCATTTTTGACTTTTCGTAGTGTCTTCTAGTGGTGGACAAAACCCCTCTCGTATGTTATCGGATCAGAACCGTTTGCTAACTGAAATGAAGTGGTTGTTTTTTATAACCGACCGCTCACTAGCAATAACCCTGATGAACAGGATCGGGAACAAGGGGGGAATCGAGGGAACAGTGGGATCGGTAGAATCCACTTATCAGGACTGAGTGTTCTGTGCATACTTTTGGCGAACATTGTCGTAACAGTGTCAAAAGTCCTGGTCTCGAACAGGGAGCCGAATGCAGCTATGTTCTGTGTAAGTGGTAGAATAACTGCACGTAAGAAGGATTTAAAATGCCCTTTTATTAAACCACTATTTACAGCCACTTCCCAACTCGGAAGGGATAACAGAAAATAATGACCGCACTTGGGTCTAAACTGAACAATCAAATAATTTAAAATAAAGTTGAGTAGAAAATTAAGTAGTCGTTCCTCTCGGAGCTTTAAACGTGAGGTGGGCCTCTGTTCTAAACTATCAGTGGTGCGTAGCAAGATTCGGCTAATACTAACGCACTTAGATTACTTCAATAAGTATTAGAGTAACAGCGCTAAGGCTTAGAACTTAAATACTAGCTAGTCAGGCGAACGTCGAACAGAGCCGCAGTGATCTGAGACTAAAAGCTCTCTCACACCGAGAAGTTCCTCGCTAACCTTTAAATACAAAACTTAACTCCAGTTCAAATTAGCATAAAGCTGAATCGCGTGCTCATTCTAACGGGAAGTTGAAATAAGAGTTCACAGGAAAGAGAAATTAACATAAAACTTTGTTAATTTAAACTAAAACTTTACACACTGAGTGAAATGCTTTAACTTTCTCAACTGATTTCTTTCAACTTTAGCTTTGCGATCCTCCTTTCTACCTAAAACTAACAATAAAATGCTAGAATAAAAATTTTGCATGTAGGTAGGTAGTGATAAAAGTGAAATTCTCTCTTGACATGGGAGAATAAACACTTTCTTCTTTCCCAAAATGGGAATCGAACTTTCCTGCCGCGCTTTCAGCAAGAGCTGTGAACTCTAAAAAGATCTTTGCTGTTTTGGGAGAATCAGGTGTTCACTCGCTCAGTAATGTGAATCAGTTCGTGAACGAATAACGTATCTGTATTTCTGGCATACTTCCAACAAGACCTTTTCGTGAACTGTAAAAGAGCTGGAACTCCACGTTTTGGAGTCGGAATAAATTCGTTCAGTAAAGAGAATCGGTTCTTTGAGTCAATTCCAGGGCAAGTCGTCCAACTTTAGTTCCTTCCAGGGCAAGTCGTCCAACTTTAGTTCCTCCTTTGAGAACTATAATAATTCCACAAGTGTCTCCCGCATCAAAATGTCCTGGAGAAAAATTCGTCACCGCCAGAATTTGGCACTTGGGTTCCCTAATCCCCAGTTGCTCATTAGTTGGGGTGGGTGTAGAGATTTTCTTCTTCCTTTTTAGCTCTCGTGTTCTAATTGGAAGGACGTTCGGCTAGAAATTGGGATGTCCGGGGTTCGAATCCTTAAGAGGGCTTTGCTGATATTTCGTAGTTACTTCTTGAGGAATCTAATGTATCTACACTGGCTTGAAAGCGAATTTTTAATTTATGGTTAAGAGCGTGAACTCTCAAGCTACGTTCTTAGTCTTTAATATTTTGAATTGTAAATATCGAGCTATATTCGGCTATCAACCCATTGACAGCGAAAGTTTAATTTCTTCTTTTTTTTTTCTCTCTACTCGTAAACGTCACTCTGAAGCATTAGTAAACATTTTAATATTTGTTCTTATTAGTTGCTATTGTAATACTTGTTCTAAGTTAAGAAGGGATTGATGATCATATAAAGTTACTCGTGGGCAGAACCGATTAACCGTAATGCTAGAGTGATGGTGCTCACGTCCTCCGTTACTGCTACTACTAAAAGGTTGCTAAGTATTACGTTTTAAGCGTAACTACAATGTAGCCCTATAATGCAATTACTCTTAAATTATTATTCTGAAATACGTACGAGCGTATTTATTTGAAACCACTCCCAGCTGACTTGTTTTTGCGACGCTGGGGAGGAGCGATAGTTTAGAAATCTGAACATTTTTTTTTAATTCAGAGGATTAAAATGCAGGTAAGTGAAATATACTATGAATAGAAGGAAGGATATCATTGACACATAAAAATTTATTACGTAATTGCATTTAGTTAGAATTTTTCCTCCATTTTTATTATTCTTTCCTGAATTGTCTGGAAGAATTTACTGTACCTAACAAAACAACTTCTCTTTAAATAAATAATTAAGTGCCAAGTTCGATAAACTTCTGTTTTAAATTTTGCTAATTTGTATAACTGGCCCTTTTCTTGGCTAGCCGACGAAAACTGTAATTATATAAAAAGAAAAGACTCGTAATGATTTTAATGAGTCCCGGAAATGTCATTTTATAAAAATACCTAATGTTTCTAATTAGATATCTCGGGAATTAAATGCATTTTAATTCAATCGGAGTAAAAAGCAGAACAAATATTTTTAAGAACTGCGTTTATTGCTTTCCATTCTTTTGGTTTGCTACTCAGTACAGAAAAATTAAATTTGAAAGCTAAATAAATATCTTAAACTTTGCTGATTAGCAACATGCCGGTGCGTGGAGATAATAAATATTCTATTTGAGGTAGTGGCGCCACGTTGATTTCAAACAGCCGAATTAGTGGTTTAAAACTGAAAGATAAATATCGCATATTTTGCCGAATGGCGATAGTCTGGCGAGCTGGAGGTAAAAATGTTTCATTTCGAACAGTGTTGCCACTTCTCGCTTTCAAATCGCTCAGTTTGTTGGGCAAAAATGCGTTAAATTTATACAAAATGCGAAATAATTCAAAAAGAAATTGCAAATTAGGGCTTCCAAGTTCCCATGTTCAGGTGGAGGACTACGTACTTTAAAAAGTCGGAGACTCTTAAGTGCCATCGTTTCTTCTCAATGCGAGGAACATACATACATACATACATACATACATACATACATACATACAGATTCTTCATTATTTAATTTTTTTTAATAATACATGGCGATAACATTTGGGGCCAACCACTTGAAAAGTGATACGAACAAGAAGTGAATTCCGAGACTGATAGCGCTTCTGGCCCTAAAACAAAATCGTCTTCATAAATATAAACCTTTCCAAACGCGGAACTAAAATTCAGCTAAATAGAACAAATACATTGTGAACATATAAAATTTTCTTACGTAAATACATTCGCATAAAACTTTCTTTCAGTTTTTATTATTCCTTAATTATCAAGAAAAATGTACTGTACCTATCGAAACAACTACCTCTTTAAAATAAATAATTATATACCGAATTCGATAAAATTTATGCTTTAATTATCGTTAATTTGTATAATTATAGATTATTTATTTTTAATTTAGGTTGTTTAAGATCTTCGAAATTTTTTTTTCATAACACGAATTAGATAGCATTAAATAGAGTGCATATATTAATTTTGAGAAAATGTTTGGCAACATCCAGCGCATATTTTATGAAACGCGTCGGCAACTTCAGTCACAAATGAGTTCGATCCTGTGTGTCTCTATTTTTCTTTCTAGAAAAATATATTTAATGTTGCTCTTTGTGATGTGTGTGATCATGAAGCTCTGATTGCCTCTGAAATACTAGGATTATTAAATTAAGAATGTTTTATTGTTATTACATCTTCATTTATGTATGTGAAGAATAATTCTCGTCAAAGAACAGAGAATGTAAAATGTTTACTAAAGGCAGAAATAAAATTAAAAAAACCTGAAACATAATTTCAAAGGAATTCGCAGGAGACCTAGATTTATGAAAGAGGGAGCAAAATATGTTCAGGTATGTGAAAAATGGGAAGAATGGAGTACACGGTAAACAATTTTCTGTTATTGAATAATGTATCGAAAATATCTTTTTATTTCTGACCGCCACGGCGAAAGCTACGTTTAGAGTTTGTTTCCTTTTCCTACCGATAGTTGAGAACTGTTGTTCATTTTGTTTTCTTTCGACTTCGTTTCTTCCCAAACGCATGCCGTAAAATTGTTTTTCCGGACAGTTATTTCGACATTGTGGCCTCTTCGGCTTCCCGTTGTTTTGTCATAGCAACTTGCAATACTTCTGTAATGTCCAGTCCTGTACTTCATTTAGGATATTCGCTGCTATTTTGATGAGCTGATGCTTAACAAAAAATCGGAGCAAGTTATAAGGTTTGTTTATTTTTTCCCCATCTGTTTGTTCGGCCACTGAATTGAAATGCACTGTGGATACGTCCACACCCTCGCCAGTCGTCCAAACGTGTGTAGCCTCCAATTCCACTCCGAAATATTATGTCCCTTTTTTATTGTTTATTCTTCGATCATTTAATATTTGTGGTTATGGAAAAGTTTATTTTTGACGCTGTCTTCGATTCTCTGTTTCTCCCAGTATATTTTAAAAGAGATGGTGTTTGCACATTTTTAGGACTATTTCGATAAAGAACGAAAAAAAGCGAATGTTTTAGAATAGAAATTTCTGGTTACAAGTTATTATTTAAAATGAGAATATCGTCTGCGATTTTGAAATTGATTTTCTTTTTTAAAATGACGCATGTATGATGGAGGGGAGAGTCGAAATATTTGTTATCGAAAACGAAGAGAACAAAAATGTACAAACATAGTTCCGTCGTTGCAAAGAAATTTTCAGTTAGGGGTTTATGAATGCCGTTGGATTCTCCTAAAATGGGAAATTAAAAATAAAAGGATTGGGGAAAAATATTAAAATCAACTCAACGTACTGTCAAGAGAAATTTTGCAGAGTCATTCCTTTTTTTCGAAGCTAATCCTTGCCGCAAAACCCTCGCCAGGATTCGAACTTCGGATCTCCTGAGTATGCATTGAGCGTGCTTCCAGTTACACCACGAAGGCTTGCGAAAAGCTAGGAGAAAATACCTTATAAGGTTCACGTCCGATATTTACGAAAGAAATTTATTTCTTTATCCCAGGGACTCTCATAGAATGAAATTTCATCAAAGCAATGCAACAAGTCTTACTACGAAAAGTACCACTGCATTTCTTGAAAAGGTTAAGACTGATACAGGTATTGCTCGACTTATTGTATTTTTTCGACGTTTTCTGACGTTTATTATGCTTTTGGTCTCTCGAAAAGAGCTGTTTCTGAGCGCAAACTGAGCACTATTGAAGGGCTGTGTAAAGTAGTTGGAGAGGATATTAAAAAGTAAATAAATAAAAGGGTTATCTCATCGATTATTAGAAAATCTGCTTTACATTTTTAACATTGATAAAACTGTCCCGAACGTGTTCTAAAAATGTGTAAACACACTCTGTATTGTGAGAAGCATTTTTGACAGACAGTATAGAATCTGCCTTTGTGTAAACATTTTTATTTTTTGTAAGCGTTTGTATAATATGCTGTTGCTTTTATTGTAGCAAATATATTGAAGCAGAATGGATAATATTTTTATTTTGAATTGTAAGTGTGAAATTGTAAAGTCATTCTTTACGGTCTAGTGGTTAACTGAGGCTGACTACTAGTCCAAATTCCAGGCTGCGGATTCGAATCACGCGTAAGGCTAGTTGTTTACGTGTATGTCTTTCCCCCTTCTTACGGGTGTAATATCGGTTTTTCCGTGAGGCACAATTCTATCCGTGATGAAATGGATATTTGAATAATTTACTACTAAAAAACGTGTGAATAATTTACTTGTGATTTTAATTTACGTGTGAATAATTTACTACTAGGAAAATGAGTTTCAATTTGTGACCTCAAAAGTTTGACTTGCGAGCCTATGACATTTGCATAATTCTTCCCCAATAATGATGTCATTCTCTACAGAGAAAATATTCTTAGTTTGGAAATACGAAAAGTTTTCTCTGTTTTCCACAATTAACCCACAAGCCAAATTTTCTCTCAGATCCCTTGTAAGTTTTCATGGGCATTGAATGGTGTCAAAGAATTATTCCTAAGGTAGAGATTTAGTTCACTTAGTTTTGAGAATACATCTTAAAGCTATGGCAGTGTACTTAGCCACATATCACCAGAGAAGTGATTTAACTCTTTTTAATTTCGTTCACAAATAACAGAACATTTTGCAAAACTTAGAGGATCACAAGAGCATATTTCGAGAACTACAGTTTAAGTAATGTTTTCTTAAACAATTCAAGCGAAACTAGCTCATTTAAACAGACGTAAATTTATTTATAATAAACACGCTGCTGCATTTAGGATTTTATTTTTCAGAAGGATAAACACGACCGATGATCTTTCCGTAACGAATACATTCTATCTTAGTTTATGGGTACATGTGCATAGTTCAACGACATCATACGTGCAGCTGGAATTTTTTTTTTTTTTTTTTTTTTTTTTTGGAGGCGTCATTCTTTTAAAAGCGCAGTCATACACTTCCTAAATCATGTTACAAACTCTAGAAAATAGAAAGTCCTGAAACTCCGTGTGAATTCCTGCTTAATAAATTGAACACCGTAACATCCCATTTGTACTTGATACAACCCGGCACTTTACATTCCACGCATGGATCGCTTGTATACTCTGTTGAGGCGTCTTAAAAAGCCTTGCATTGTGGGCAGCGGGGAGAGGCCGGGGATTCGTGGTGTTCCAGCCTTTTGGAGCTTAATTTGAAAATTCCTGGCGTAACTTTTCGTATTGCCTCGTGAGTCTTGAAAGGGTATCATCGTCGAGAGTGCATTTTGATTTAAGGGAAAATTAACTGGCCGAGGTTTGTTGTCGACTCGGCAGATTCTGAAACCTTCTCTCTCTCTCTTTGTCTCCTTCTCCATTTTGCAGTCGGTATGGTGATCATCATACTTCAAGATTTTCTTCTGTGTTGAGAGAAATATCTTTTCACCAGTATTCGTGCCTACTTGTAAACGGGGGAATTGTTCTAGTGTTAACACTTTCCTTAGCATCCTCTGTTTTCTTTTTTTTAACAGCTGTTCTTCGGGTAGGTTAATTGGTTGTGGTCACGTTGCTGAAAACCTACAACGCTGGCGCTCTTAGGTGCATAGAAAATGTACGTGTATTAAAAAAAAGAACCGTAAAAAGAATCAAATTGATTACAGAGGCGGAAATTTTTGTATGATTCACTGCAACTTACAATGTTGGGAATGGAGCCATATTTAGAATTATTCTTATCAAAACTGACTATCTGATGTAAAACGCTGAACTGTCGTCTCTTTTATTTTCTACCTACTTACAACCTCTACACATAGGTAATATTTTCAGTCCCAAAAATTCGACAATGAGTTTTTTGGTTGAGAGATTATATAGTGGTTGTCATCTTATAAGGTGTTTCTCCCGCCTTCTTCGCATGCATTCGGGGTGTAGTGGTCAGCACCCTAGTCGTGTATTCCAAAGGTCCGTGGTTTGAGTCCCGGCGAAGGCTTTGCTTATTTTCTCATCTCCTGCTTCAAAAATACCTAATGTCCCTACAACCTTTTTTTTTTTTGGTTCAAAGGGGCTTTGTCCCTGAAGGACTATTGTTTTGTTTAGCGATTTTGCGTCGGAAACATTCAAAGTCTGTATCACTTTTCGAACTGTTGCCACAAAATATTGCAGCCCGGTATTATATTTAAAGAAATTAAATAATGAAGAACGTGCATAAATATATGTATGTTTCTTGCATTGGATAAAATGACGGTACCTAAAGCCATCGAATTTTGAATGCCGTCATCCTGCTGCGAATATGGGCATCTGGAAGTCCAAATTTGAAATTTGGAATTTGTTTTATTAACGATTTCATATTTTGTAAAACTTTAACGAAATTTTGATTAATAAACTAAAGGATTTCAAAGCGGGCAATGGCAACGTTGTACAGAAAAAAACATTTTTATCTGCAGCGCGTGAGACTGTGTGTAGGAAATTCTAAAGATATGCTCAGTTTAAAATTATTTTGCGGTATGGTTCTTTAACTGAATTTTATGGTTTAAATGCGAAGAACATGCTATTCAATAAATAAAAGTAACATACAAAATGTTTAAAAAACGCCCCTTTATACGTAATTTAAAATATGAAATCTTTCATTTTGTTTATTATATTTATTATTATTATTATTAGTCCAAAGGGATTTAGTCCCGAAGGACTATTACTTTCGTTTTGCGATTTTGCGTCGATTCACTCTGAATGCCCGTTTCACTTTTCAAATTGTTGCCACTAAATGTTATCGCTCTGCATTAAATTTTAAAAAATGAAAAATCTGCATAAATGTATGCATGTTTCTCGCATTGTGATAAAACCTAGAGCCATCGAATTTTGAATGACGTAATCCTACTGCGAATATGGGCATCTGGAAGCCCTAATTTTGAATTTGAAATTTGCTTTATTATCGATTTTATGTTTTGTAACATTTCAACGAATTTCTGATTAACAAACTAAATTATTTCAAAGCGAGCAATGGCAACACTGTACGGAAAAAAAAAACATTTTTATCTCCAGCGCACGAGACTTACGGAAATTCTAAAGATATGTTCATTTTAAAATGATTTTGCGATATTGATTTTGAACTGAATTTTATGGTTTGAGTACGTAGTACATGATATTTAATAAAAAAAGGTAGCACACGAAACGTTAAAAAAACGCGCCTTTGGACGTAATTTAAAATCTGAAATCTTTCAGATTTTTATTTTTTTTTTTAGAATTGTAATTAAAATTCCTTTTTATTTATTTATATATATATTTTTTTAAGTTCAAAGGGACTTTTTCCCTGAAGGGCTAGTGTTTCCGTTTTGCGATTTTGCGTTGAATCACTCTGAATGTCCGTTTCACTTTTCAAATTGTTGCCGCGAAATATTATTGCCCTGTATTATATTTAAAGAAATTGAATAATGAAGAATCTGCATAAATGTACGTATGTTTCTCGCATTGTGATTAAACAACGCTATCTAGAGCCATCCAATTTTGAATGCGTAATCCTACTGCGAATATGGGCATCTGGAAGCGCAAATTTGAATTTGGAATTTGTTTTATTATCGATTTCATATTTTGTAAAACGTTAACGAATTTTTGAGTAAGAGACTCTAGGATTTCAAAGCGAGCCATGGCAACGTTGTACAGAAAAAACATTTTCATCGCCAGCGCGTGAGACTGCCTACAGGAGATTCTTAAGATATGCTCAGTTTAAAATTATTTTGCAATATTGTTCTTTAACTGAATTTTATGGTTTAAGTTCGAAGAACATGATATGTAATAAATAAAAGTAACTTACAAAATGGTAAAAAAACGCGCCTTTGGACGTAATTTAAAATCTGAATTTGGGGGGGGGGGGGCTGTTGTTATAATGCGTGTTTTGAGCTTTGTGCAATGGGATATGGGAAAGGAAATTTCTCTTTTTAAAGGGGGAAAAAACTATGATTACTTACACTTCTGAAGAATTATCTATTTATTTTTAACTAATAGTTAATTTTAGTGCTTTCCTGTCACTCTCTTTTTATCCATAATTTTCATGCCAGAATGTCAGTGAGATAGCAAGCGTGTATTCAAATTGAGGGAGAAAGAAGTGCTATATAAGCGAAGGTTTCGCGAGTTGACTTTAGACCGTGTTCTACCTACTTGGGACGTTGTTATCGTGAATAAATAGAGATTTCATTCTGTGGCGTTGAGTGCTTCTAGCCATCAAGCTTGTCCCGCTGGTTTTCTACAATCCAGAGTCTTCTTGCGCGTTACTTTATAATATGAGCCGTTAGACTAACCTAAATATGTTTTTAATTTTGGTTCAACGTTTGAGTTAAGTCATAAGTGTTGTCTTGTGTAAACCCAAATTGGGTCATTGTAACTTCTTTGTGTTCAAATAAAAGGGTCTTATACACGCTTCTTCTGACTTTTGTTTTGTTTCACAAGATTGGAAGGTTATTTTCAGTAGTCATTTTCAAGTTTGTAGTTTATGCTTTCTAAAGATACCAGACTTCATATATCTTTCCATGAATGCTAAATAATCGCATTTTTGTTAGCAGTCTAGGGTCGTAATAAAAAAAAATCTGATGTGGACACCACATGAAAACGGCCTATTAAATTATACACATTTAAAAATATATATATACACCTTTAAACTTATTTCCTCGTATTATTGTGGCTTAATTAACTTATCTCTGGCGGCAAGATGAAAATGACATAAAAAATTCCAAGTTTCCAAAATAAGTGTATAAAGCATTTCTCCAGCCTTCCTAGTGTAAGTGGTCAGCAAGCTCGACGCGTAAGCGAGAGGTCCGTGGTTCGATTCCCGGCGAAGGCTTTGCTTATTTTTCATCTCTCCCAAAATTTGGTGATTGGGGCCCCTAATACCCAGTCTTCCTTTAAAAGGGGGAGTATATAAGGTATTTCTTTCGCCTTCCTAGCATGCCTTCGTAGTGTAGTGGTGAGCACGCTCGACGCGTAACCGAGAGATCCGTGGTTCGATTCCCGGCGAAGGAGTTGCTTATTTTTCATATCTCCTGCTTCTAAATAACCTTATATGTCTGCAAGTGTACCTGTTAGTGTACGGGAGTTAAACTTCTTATAATTTTATTTTTTCATAGCGAGTATAAAACTTTTCCAAACATAAGTTGTAAATATGTTAGGTATTTTGGAAGTAGGAAAGATGAACAATGAGCAATACCCTCACCGGACCTCTCGAATACGCGCCGAACGTGCTGACCACTACACCACGAAGGCGGGAGAAACACCTTATGCACTCCCCCTTTTAAAGGGCGATTGGAGATTAGGGGACCCCATCGCCAAATCCTGGTGGTGGAGAATCATCATCTACCACCGTTTTTAGTTCGGGCGCCACTGTAGAGATATTAGGTATTTTAGAAGTAGGGAAGATGAAAAAAGACCATTGCCCTCGCCGGGACTCGAACCACGGACCTCTCGAATACGCGCCGAGGGTGCTGATCACTACGCCACGAAGGCATGCCAAGAAGGCGGGAGAAATACGTTATAAAGTATATAAATAAAAATTTTAATTTCGTTATTTGTCCAAATTTATTTTTTTTTTAATTTGCTATTGCCAAAACATGAATATTTTCGTTATTTAAAACACTTCTGTAACTGGAAGTTTGTTATTATAACCAATGATTGCGAAAATAAAAGGCCGGGTGCACTTTTAAGCCGGGTAAGGATGTGGGTCTATATATGTAATTTTGTTGCTGTCAATTACATTCGAAAAGGAAGGTGCACGACTAGATGTTATAATGATCCGATATACAAAATTTCAGCGTTCTGCGGCTAATCATTTTTGGGCTGGGCGAGATGCAAATAATACGCACAGACAACACGAAAAAAAAAAAACATTTTAAAATCAGTTTTGGAATAGAGTTCTTTAGTCAACACTTATATTTTCGTTGGAATATGACACCCGAAATTTTTCGCAATTGCAGTTCTTCCTTGATTTCATACAAAGTCGGGGGGAGGATTAAGTGTCATCATTTTATATTTATGTGTCCACGAGTTCATCGGAATGAATTTGAGACCAACTTTTCACTTTTAAATGCTAAACATCATTTTTGCATAAATTTGCGCGGAGGCAATCTAAATTTACCTTGGATCATTTTATCAAATTTAAATAATTCGTGAAGCGTGTGAAAAGAGAGGCAATTACGTTGAATCGCAGAATTTCTGTCGCGATTTATTTGCTTGGGAGCCCATTTAAATATATCTGTAATACGCTTTTTATTTCGGCTTCTTCACGTTTCGTATAAATCGAGCATTAAAATAATATAAAAAGGGAGATTGGTGTTCCGCCGTTGATAAAAATTAATTCTGATGTTAGGGTACATTTGAAAGCTTTGTTTCTGTCTGCAAATGTTCAATATAAATTAAGTACTCATACAGGAAAAGCTGAGCTCTGAAAACCGGAATCAACAAAGCCATAATTGGTATAAAATTTTAAAAGTTTTATAGTTCTTTGCAGAGACATTAGGTTATTTTGAAGCAGGAGTAAAAGAAAAATGAGCATTGGCTTCGCCGGGACTCGAACCTTGAAACTCTAGCTTAAAATTCTATCCCAGCCAAGGTCACGAGATCTTACCCGAGAACAGTATTCTTTGTTTAAGTTTTATAAAGTATTTCACCCTCCTCCTTCGCATGCCTTAGTGGTTTAGTGGTAAGCACGCTCGACGCGTAACCGAGAGGTCCGTGGTTCGATTCCCTGCGAAGGCGTTGCTCATTTTTCATCACTCCTGCTCCGAAATAACCTAATGACTCTACTGTTTAATGAAAAAATAATTTTGATTTGCTATAGACTTTAAATAAAACTCTATAACACATAGGCCACGCTTTTATGATCCTTGATATAAAATTGTAGAAGAATTTTGTAAAGAAAATTATTTAATCCCTTCTTCCCTGGGAAACCTTTTAATCAATTATTTTTCATCTTTTAATGCATTAATTGCTTTATGAGTTTAAATAAAAGCTTATTTTATAAAATCTTTTTCTTTATGTTTTTATTTTTAAGTTTTTAATGTTAACGGCACTTGTGCAAATAAATTATTTAATTTTCAAATCGCTTTTTAATAATGAATAGTCGCTCTTCTACTTCCAAGAAATCTTTTACTGCAAATGATAAAAAAAAATACAAAAATTTTCCATGAACTCAGAAAATCTAACATGAAATTTATATGAAAGTTTTTTTTCCCCGCTGTATTCTATGGTGCGGGCATTAAAATTCGGAGATTTTTAGTTTACCGGCTAAACGAAGATACGTGAGGAAAATGGTTTCAACTTTAAGTTTTAAAAAATAGAAATCCAATTTTGATGAAATTGTTTACCACATTGCATTCACATTATCAAACAGTGTGTGTACAAGATAGCTTATCCGGATGTCGGTTGAAAATCTTTCGGCCATAGCGACACAGTAATTAAAAACCCCTCTTCCCCCCCAAAAAAAAGGATTTCTAATGGAGACACCGCATGTCTTTTTTGTTATTAAATTATGCAACTTTTTTGTTGCTTTTTAAACTTATTCCAATTTTGCAATTAAAATTTGAGTTTATAAACCAAAACAAGCAATTCGGGCCAACGGACAGAAAGGCCAAATTTTCCGTGCACAAAAATTTAAAGTTATCTTACGATCCCATTGGGCAAAAAGTCACTTGGTGCGCCAACTAACTTAATTCACTATAAGACTTTCCAATATAAAAGAAAAGCCGCCAACTGAACTTTTAAATTGTTGATAATTCTACAACTATTGCATGCAGATTAACTAAGGCATAAAAAAACCTTAACCGGAACATAATTCAATCACTTTTAAAGCAAAAAATGCACAGCTTCGCACCATATAAGAATAAAAACACTGAGCTTACTGAGCTGGGTAAGAGGGTGTATATATATATACCCACACACACATTTTGTGCGGGCGATTGCAACAAAAAAAGGGAGGTGCACAACTTCCCTTTTTAATATATGGGATTATATTATATGGGACTGCTAGTAGTATATGGGACTCCTAATAGCACTCCCATATACAAAATTTCAATGTTCTACGGCTAATCGTTTTTCAGCTATGCGAGATACATACATATATGCATACATACTTATGTACGGACGAAGGGACGGATGTCACGAAAAAAATTCTATTGAATCCATTCACAATCCATTTGACAATACCTTATCTGAGATGTCAGGCAAAATCTTCGTTCAAATGAATTCGAGAGCGGTATTATCGTTGAAATATGGTACCCGAAATTTTCCGCGTTTAGAATACTTCTTTTACTTCGTATCAACAATAATAACAGTCTTGTTGTTTTCTTGACAACAATTCTCAACTCGCGGAGAAACTACAGTTACAGGTGGAAAGCTGAAACGACGAAAGCAACCTACAGTAGCCGCGGTTTTGACCACGACTATTTTGGCAACATTCAACGATGAGAAAATAAGTCCATCAAAACATGAAGAGAATTAAATATAAATATAACCAAAAGCATATAAATACGTACTTTGACAGCATTTTAATTAGGAAAATACAGAAGTTTATTTGTGAACTCTTCATATCTTTAGTTAAAATATCGTAAATAAATCTTTAATGCAATTAATAATATAAATTTAACTATAAAAATTAATAAAATAAGTCTTTAATGCAATTTAAGATTCTTTTT
Source organism: Stegodyphus mimosarum (assembly GCA_000611955.2). Lineage (NCBI taxonomy): Eukaryota > Metazoa > Arthropoda > Arachnida > Araneae > Eresidae > Stegodyphus > Stegodyphus mimosarum. The sequence continues at coordinate 687,761 of KK116124.1, forward strand.
GCTCATGAAGAAGAGGGAGCTGTGTCTAATCTCTCTTAAAATCTGCGTCAAACTAAGGGTGCTTTTCTGTCTGATTTAAAATGATTCATTGAAACTGAAACCAAACTACATGGGGACGTTTCTCTGTCACTTGCCAATTTTTGCAATTAGTTTTTACCTCCTCCTCTTATCATTTATCTTCGATTTGGTGATTTCAGCATTAAAAAAAAATTCTATAATACTTTGATCACATTAGTCGAACTGTTAAGCGATCATATTAATGGAATTAATATAAATATTAGTAAAAACAAAAATACTTATTTTCATAGCATTTTAACTAGGAAAAAGTCGTAACAAGTAGATGGTCTCAAGCATTATGCAAAAGTTCATTTATGAACTGTATCTAATGTTCTAAAAATGTTTTGACCGATTTTGTACCTCTAACCTTAATTCCTTATATCAAATCAACATTTATATATCAGCATTTATAAGGTAGTCAGTGATTTTGTCAGGACTGAGTGTTCGGTGCATATTCTTGGCAAACATCTTCGTGAAACACTTTAAGTTTTGATCTTGAACAGGGAGCTGAATGCAGCTATGTTCTGTGGTAGAAAACTGTGGTTAAGTGGTTGAATGACTGCACGTAAGAAGGATTTAAAATTCTCTTTTATTAAACCACAATTATATACAGCCACTTCCCAACTCGAAAGGGATACAGAAAATAATGACCGCACTTGGGTCTAAACTGAACAATCGAATAATTTAAACTAAAATTAAATAGAAATGTAGTCGTTGCTCACAGAGCTATAAACGCGAGGTTGGCCTCTATGCTAAAGGGTGCGTAGCAAGATTTATCTAATACTAACGCACTTAGAATTACTTCAATAAGTAATAGAGTAACAGCGCTAAGGCTTAGAATTTAAATACTAGCTGGTCAGGCGAACGTCGAACAGAGCAGCAGTGGTATGAGACTAAAAGCTCTCTCACACTGAGAGGTTCCTACCTATCGCTTAAATAGAACTTGGCTCCACTTCAAATTAGCATAAAGCTGAAACGCGCGCTAATTCTAACGGGAAGTTGAAATTAGAACAAATAGGAAAGAAAAAATTAAAATAAACTTTGTTAGTTTAACTAAAACCTTACACTTTCTTCTTTACGTTTTTAAGAAGGTGGATGTGCCTGGGTTTGTTTCATATAGCCCGTGGCAGATATCTTGCGTCTGAAGAAGAG
>KK116124.1:696919-833867 GCA_000611955.2 Stegodyphus mimosarum
GCATCGCTTTCTTTGCACTTACAGGAAATTCAAGGGGAAAATATTTAAAAGCAGGTTGTCTTCAGAATCCTGAGCGCAGATAGTGGGTCATGTCATTAAGATATTTAGTATTTCTTGGCGTCTCATGATTTAAAGGCATTTTTTATAACATAATCGACCTCGTTCCAAAGTTGACTAAATATCTCAATTTTTTTTAATTTAACATTTTAAAAGGACACATTCTTAGCTATCAGAAAGAACTTGATATGTTGATTAGAAGTGGAGGTATAACAGTTTTTCGGAGAGACGACAAAACCACCCGATGTTACTGTCGGTCGCAATGGAAGTCAAAGTTTAAAGGGCAAATTAAGGATGAAATTTTCACTCTTTTTATGCTATTTTTAACGAAGTAATTTTAAGCATTTTACTATGTCTGGAGAATGTGCATAGTATTCTTATTATGTATTTTCTCATTTACGTTTGGCAACGTGAATAGTTACGTATATATGTAACGTAAAACTTAAAATCTGAAAACTTAAAAAAATGCAGTTTTTATTTTTTAGCCCGAAGGGGCAATTGCCCAGAAGGGCTAAAAAATAAAAACTGCATTTTTTAAAGTTTTCAGATTTCAAAATTATCTCGAGCGCTCGAGACTGTGTATCGGAAATTCTAAAGATATGCTCTTATTAAATTAGTTTGTTATATTGCTGTAGAATTGAATTTTATGGTTTAAGTGCGAAGAACATCATATTTAATAAACAAAGCTAACACACAAAACGTTGAAAAACGTCCCTGTGGGCGTAGTATAAAGTCTGAAAGCTTTCAGATTTTTTTTTATTCATTTTTTTATTTTTGATTATTTATGTTCGCACCAAGTATCATAACTCTGAAAGTTTCTTACACGATCACGTGAAATATTGTATGCAGAATGTGTACGTTATTTTGCATGATGTAGAACAGGAGTTAAAAAAAATTAAACTCGCTATTCATACTATAAAAATGATCCTATGAAGTATAATCTTATGTAGCATTTAAATCATATCCTTTTTCATGTCAATAGTATATTTATTTTTATTTTATTTTTCAATTTTGAGTTTTGACTAATATATTTGGCCATATATATCTAGTGAATCAATATTTTCTAATTATTCATTTCACTGTATGCGTATTGTTATACGATGGTTGATGTTTTTGTTAATTTCGATATAAAATTTTCAGTTTTTTGCTTAAATTTCACAAAATAATGGATTTTTTATTAGTTTTATAGTGATTATATTTGAGTGTAATCCAATAAAAAATCACAGTTCAGAAGTAGTAAACATTTTGAAAAAGAGCCCTTCGAACGAGATCGGTTACCTTAAATCAGTAAGATAAAAAATAGAATAAATACTTTTAAGAACTGATTTTGAATCACTTGGTTTGCTACTCAATACCGGAATGATTAAATTTGAAAGTTAAATATCTTACGCTTTACTGAATGGCAGCAAGCTGGCGAGTGGAGGTAGTAATTAGTCAATTTGACGCAGAGGCAACGCATTGTTTTCAAATAACGGATTTCAATGATTGAAACTGAAAGTGGTAACAATTTGAAGAGTTATGCAGACAAAAAGTGATTTCGAGGCTAAATAAATTTTAAATAAAAATCTGTCGCCTAAAAGGATGTGTGCAAGTTTTTTAACGCTCTCGCTGAGCTCGCACTCTACCAGTCTTTCTTGCACTGACTCCAGCTAACCTGCATTTTTCTCCCCTGCTTTTTTTTTTCTCTTTTTTGCTTTATTATTAAGCATCGTTTTCTTCGCATTTACGCTACATTCAACAGCAAAATCACAAAATTTTTGAAAGTAGCGTAGCGGGACATGTTCAGAATTCTCGCTGTAGTGCTAAATGTCGGCATGCATTTTCGTATTTTTTTCAATCTTTTAATCAGTTTATCATATTAATGTGTTTTTTTATGAACGTTTTATGTGTTAAGTTTATTCATTAAATAACACGTTCTTCGCATTTATGCCACATAAAACTCACCTCAAGATCAAAATTTCGAAATATTGAAGAACAGTTCATCTTGGGAATTCCGTAAAGATTATTAGAGGTCACGATACGTAATTTTATATTCGTAATATTATTTCTTAAAAAACTAGCTGTTCTTGCCTCGTGATTTTAATACATATTTTATTTAAACGAATCACATTAAAATGTTAGAAATAATATTCTTGAGAACTGTGTTTATTGCTGTTAAGTTCTTTAGTTTATCACTGAGTATCATTGAAAGTATCTTAGTCTCTACTGAGTGGTAATACTCTAACGCGTAGAGGATAAAATTATTTTATTTCCGGCCACTGCAAGACATTGCTTCCATAGAACCGAGCCTGGTAATTAAAACATAGAGATAAACAAGGAGGTTATAATAAACAGAGTAAGCCTCCTCCGTATGACCCGTGCAATGAAAGTGTAGCCATGATACGTCACGGTATGACGTCACGACTTATTATGGCGGCTGCCATAGGCGGACTTCCGGTTGGTTTTGTTTGCAATTTAGTGTGGATTGTCTGTATGTTAGTTATTCATCATTGAACATTCATAAGTATCCCGTTGTAATTATAATACTTAAAAGATTACCTACTTAGTGTAAAGAAAAACCACAAGGATTACGAATAACCGTTTCAAATTTAATAAAATTATCGGTACACTGCGGGGGGGGGTGGAGGAAAAATAGAAAAAGGGGACAGATCTATATCTCCCGTTCTACTGGGCTGATTGACGAAATTCAAATTGCGTTTTTCATGTCTCGAAAGCGCGACTTGGGATATATATTAGATTTATATATAGCAAAGTTCTATTGTAGGTATTTTGACGCAAAACCGCACTTTTTCTGAAATGACATGCCAATTTTTTTTCCATGTTTCGATTCTACGAATCAATTTATGCCAAACTTCCTGTCTTGTAAAAATCGCAAGAGTAGTTTTTAAAATTTAGCTCCTCAATATTAATTGAATTTGCTATATATTTATTAATATCTCTTTTTTTAATAAACTTCCTTGATTCCTTCTTCCAGAATTCGAAATCCAAATATAATTCGCACATTTTCTATTATTTATTTTTAAAATTTGTATTTTAAAATAATTTTTAGAAATTTTTCGAAAACATTTTTGTATTATAACCTATAAAATTTTTAACATCATGTTTAAAAAGATGTATTTCTACGCTCTCTTGCAAGAAATTACAGTTTTTATTCAAAATTTCCTGAGATATACGTGAGTTTACACATTGGCGTGTTTTGAAATTTGACATATTCCATACAAGCGATAATAACGCCAAATGTGGTTTACGCACTTTTGTTAAAATTATTGAAAGTAATGAAGTGACCTCTTTTTTTCCGTTCCTATGCAAGGGGAAAAAAAAAAAAGAGAGAAAGAGGAAGAAAGAGAATGTGAAATGTTTCAGATTTTAAATTACGTCCAAAGGAGCGTTTTTTTTTTTAACATTTTGTGTATTACCTTTGTTTATTAAATATCATATTCTTCGCACTTAAACCATAAAATTCAGTTAAAGAACCATATCGCGAAATAATTTTAAACTGAGCATATCTTAAGAATTTCCTGTAGGCAGTCTCACTCCCTGGAGATAAAAATTGTGCAACGTTGCCATGGCTCGCTTTGAAATCCTTGAGTTTGTTAATCAAAAATTCGTAAAAGTTTTACAAAATATGAAATCGATAATCAAACAAATTCCAAATTTCAAATTTGGGCTTCCAGATGCCCATATTCGCAGCAGGATTATGTCATTCAAAATTAGATGGCGTTAGGTATTGTCGTTTTATCACAATGCGAGAAGCATACATACATTTATGCGCATTTTTCATTATTTAATTTCTTAAAATATAATGCAGGACTGCAATATTTGGTGGCAACAGTTTGAAAAGTGAACCGACATTTAATATTTCTGACGCAAAATCGCAAAACGAAAACAATAGTCCTGGGACAAAACCCCTTTGGACTAAAAAGGAAAGGAAAATAGTTTGCTATAAATTAAGAAGTTCGCCAAGTGAATTATTCTTTTGCATAAACTTTAAAAAAAAGCGCCAATAGAAATTTTAAAATTTTTCCGTAAATTTCGCACCATTTTTTTTTTACAAAATTTAATATTTAAGCCTAAATTAAGTCGTAGCATCGAAATACAGAGAAAAATTTGAATGTCTTTTCAGAAAAAGTCCCATTTTTTGTCAAAATACCTGTATTAAGGCAGTGCTATATATAAATCTAATCTATATCCTAAGTCGCGCTTTCAAGAGACGAAAAACGCAATTTGAATTTCATAAATCGCACAAGTAGAACGGGAGATATAGAACTCCCCCCTTTTTTTTTCACGCAGTGTAGATAAAACATGTAAATGGTAGCTATAAAATAAATGTGTAGATAGTAAAACCCAGAAGACCAGAAAGTTTCAATGGTAGATTATGCAAATTATGCCTAAAGATACTTTTCTGAATCTGCGGACGTTCATATTTGTTTTCAAAGTCAGTGTAATTTTATTTAGGTGTATGTTTCGTTGTCTCATCCGCACGTTGTAGAGCGGCCATGGTATCGTGACGTCACGTTGTTGACAATTCGTTGGCTTTATTTTTGTGACATCATGCTTAGTCCTAACCTCCTTGGAGATATTATCTTACTTGTTTGCGAATGGCAATAGTCTCACGCGATGGAGATAAAAGTGCTTTATTTCGATCAGTGTTGCCACTGCTAGCTTTCAAATCGTTGAGTTTGTTAATCAAAGTTTCATTTATTTTCACCGGATATGAAATGAGTAGTAAAACAAAGTCGAAATTCGGGCTTCCAGTTGCAGATGTTCGAGTGGAGGACTGCGTTATTGAAAAGTGGGGGCTTTAGATACCTTTGTTTTTTCACAATGCGAGGACCGTGCATACGTACATGAAGATTCTTCAGTACTTAACTTTTTTTAATATGATACAGTTTCTTAACATGTGATGGCAACAATCTGAAAAGTCGATCAGCCATCTCATTACAACATGGTAAAAGATGCATCGCTATATTTATCTCTACAAACAATTTTCGAGTTTAAATGTGCTGTGTCTTAGAACAACATTATTATAAACACTGCATTTTATTTTTCCTTTCCTTCTTTTTCCACTAAAAATATATTTTATGCTTATGGTTCCAATCACCAATCTGCTTCTTTATTATTTTGCTAGAAAATTCGAAGTAGTAGCAGCTAATTCTTTTCCTGAAGAACGATTTCTTTGTGATTTTTATTTGTTGCTTCCAGGCAGATTCTACCAATCAGCGTCGAAGCGCAGTGTAACTTAAGTCGAATTGAATAGTTATGTTAAAGAACTCATCCGAAATCCATAAAGGCTTCCATTAAAATCTCTTCCCATGTGTTCAAGAAGCGCTCAGAGCCAAAGTGGTGTAATTTTATTATAGCCGACTTATTTCATCCACACACTTTCAGTGATATTCAAACGATATAACGATTTTAGTAAATCCAAGTAATGTCATTTCACGGGTCCGGCTAACAACTGAATAACCGAAATAAATCTTCTTATATTCTTTTAAATCTTTAGTTTGTTCAGACGTTAAATTTCAAAGAAAATTTAAATTTTCTACTCTTATTAATTATAAAGCTGGAGAAACAAACATTTTGTTGAATGGCAATAGTCTGGCACGTGAGCACGGAACTTCCGTTTAAAAATTCAGCAATGTAAAAGCTCTCAGTTGTCACTCGGAAAGCGTAAGATATTTATGTTTTGGAAAACTCAGAGATAAAAAAGTGTGTTGCTACTCGGGAAAGCGCAATACATTTGTCTTTCGACTTCGATTTAATCAATAAACTAAAATCTGAAAGAAATGTGTTGCCCATGCCCGAATAAAACTATTTTTATCTCTCAGGCGATAGTGTATAGCATAAAAACCAGTTTTTCTTTAAAAGCCTAGAACCCAGAATTTTGATTTTCCAATATATTTTAATTTATTTCTGATTTTGTGTGAATTTAGGGAACGTTCGTTTAAAAATTCAGCAATTTAAAAGCTCTGAGTTGCCACTCGGAAAGCGTAAAATATTTATGTTGCGGAAAACTCAGATATAAAAAAGTGTATTGCCACTCGGGAAAGCGCAATATATTTGTCTTTCGATGTCGATTTAATTTAATAAACTAAGGAATCTGAAAGAAATATGTTGCTACTGCCCGAATAAAACTATTTTTATCTCTCAGTCGATAGTGGGTTCTATTCAGCAAAGCGTAAAATCGTACCTAATTTTCTTTTCAAATTTATTGTTATTAATTAACAAACTAAGCCATTTAAAAGCAATAAGCTCTGACTCATTTCATTTGTTAGTAATTATTAACTGTATTCCTGAAATTATACTAGCTTCATTCATTCAATTTATTATATACCTTTATCTTTTTATAAGCTTTCATATAGTTCGCTCACGGTGTTACACTGCGGGTGACATTTCGTCATCGAGTTTTAACCTGCTTCATATGCAATCGAGTTCAACAGTGAGCACTCACTGTTTGTCGATAACAATCCAAATTGGTGAAGTGTTTTTTCAAAAATTCGATTTAGATGTTTTGTAAATTTAATGTTTAAATGATTTTTCTCAAATATTTTCGTTTAACGAAGGGAAGAAGCGTACAAGAATTTTGCTATTTACACCATCGAATGTAACCGAAAGAACTCTCTTCAATGAAATTTGCATGAAAATTTTCACTTAATTTGTGAATTTTAGTCGAATTTTCGAGAGCATTGGACATTTTGATTTTAAAATTTCGTCATCTGAAATTATATTGGATATAAAGTTTTGAAATTTTCACAGGTTATGAAAACAAATTAACCCTCTTTACTTCCTTGTACGAAGTAAAAAGGAAGTATTGTAATCGCGAAAAATTTCAGGTATCATATTTCAACGAAAATATAAATTTTGAAACTAAGCTTCGCAACAAAGATAACGCCTTGTTTTATTATTGCAAATTAAATCAATCTTAATCCATTCTGGAATTTATTCGAGGAAATAAGTGTTTAAGATTTACTTCGTAAATTTTAATATAGATATTTTTTATGTATTTTTGCCTTGTCGCGAAGTGAAAACTGAATTAATTAAATGAGAAATACTGAATCATCTGTGAAAAACTTTTTTTGTTTGTTTGTTTAATTTCTTTTATACATCGTTTTAGATTTATTATAGTATTTGAATGGAAGGTGTGGCAACGATTGGATAATTCTTTGTGCATTCTGAGTTATAAAATGAATGAGATGTAACGCTATTAAGTGAACCTAACAACGGAGTATCAAGAAAAAAGCGCATAATTTAATATTCCGTACAAGGAAGTCATATGGTGTATACATCAGATTTTTTTAAAACAATAATCATGAAGTATTATTGATTGAGCGTTTTTTGACAGTTTTTCTACATGTAATCTGCGTTCTGAAGCACATAGGAAGGGGGGATGTACGTTCTCACAGAAACACTGCGTTTCGGTTTGCTATCTTGGCGCACTTAATAATGGGTAGCATACGTTTTTATTTCCTTCTACGAAATGATGGAAGTATTGTAATCGCGAAAATTTCTGGTATCGGATTTTAACGGAAGTGTATATTTTTACTACTCCCAAATCCATTTTGACTCTGTATATGCATGTATGAATCTCATTTAACTAAAAAAAATTAGCCTCGTAGAATGTTGAAATTTTGTATATGAGATTGCTGTAACGTTCAGTTGTGCCTCTCTATATACAAACCCCCTTATCCGGCTTTTATTTTCGCAATCGTTGGACTTCCAATTATAGAAGTGCTTTTAAATGGCGAAAATATTTATGTTTGGCAGCGCCATCTTTAAAAAAAATTAATTTTGGACAAATAACGAAATCTAACTTTGGATACAGTGTCCCGTTTCTTATATCTGGGAAAGCTTTATACTCGATATATATATATATATATATATACTAGAAAATTGTCTTTCTTCCGTACGACAAAAATTAAACGGGAATTTGCAGTTTTTGATGTCATTTTTAACTTCCATTAATTAAGTTAGAAAAATACGAAGAAATAAGTTTAAATGAAATGCAGTAAAACATGTGTATAATTTAATAAGCTATGCAAGGAAACCACGCGATGCCTATAACAGATTTTTTTTTTATTTTAGCTTGAAGTAAAATACTAGTTATACGATTGTTATTACACACCATTTGCGAAACTGAGTTATTCAAAGCAATTTCTTCCTTCTGTGAATATCGTTCAGTTATTTTTCTTTTCTTTTTTTTTAATAATTTTCTCATAATGTGTTTTAATAATAACTTAAATTTTCATAGTTGATATTGTGTCTAAAAAAGAGAAAATAAAGTACAGTTGGGGGAGGGAAGATTTTATAGAATAAGCTTTTATTTAAAATAGGTATGGTAATGAATGCAGTGAAAGGAATTGGCAGAATTCGTCTACAATTTCATATCACAACTAAAAAAAGCGTGGTGGGATAATGATAAGTTTTAAAACCCCTGTGATGAATTTAATCCTTGATAAATTTCAAAAGATGATGTCTTATACATTTAACAATGCGATCGAATTATCAGATTTCGCTATTTAGGCGCCCTACGCTTTTATTATTCGCGATATAAACTATAGATGTCTCTGCCAGTAAAATTATTTAATCTGTTATTTCCATTAATGTATTCCTCCTTTTAGTGCATTCATAGCCATTTTCAGTAAAATTTTTACTGCATAAAAACATTCTTTTCAGTTCGATTTTATTAGCCCAAAGGAACAGTTTTCCCAGGAGGGCTATTAATTTCGTTTTGGCATTTGGCGTCTCCATTATAAAACATATATTTACTTTTCAAATTGTTGCCACTTAATATTAGAGCCCTGTCTTATACTAAAAGAAATTAAATAATGAAGAATCTGCATGAATGTATGTATGTTCCTCGCACTGTAAAAAAAAAAACGACGGTACCTAGAGACATTCAATTTTGAATAACGTAGTCCTCCACTTGAATATGGGCATCTGTAAGCCCAAAATCAAATTGTTTTATTATCTATTTCGTATTTTGTAAAACTTTAACGAATTTCTGATTAACAAACTCGACGATTTCAAAGCGAGCAATGGCAACACTGTACGGGGAGGGTCATTTTTATCTCCAGCGCGGGTAGTTATTTTGTGATATTGCTGTTGAATAGAATTTTTGTAATGTAAAATGGGCGTTATATAAAATCAGAAAGCTTTCAGATTTTTTTCTATTTTTTACTGTTAATGGCACGCTGTTAATGATGAAACTGTTGGTCATTACTAAAACATGAGCAATAAATTATAAAAAAAAGTGGATGCTCACTCAAACTAAAAACTCAAAACGCTTTTTAAATCCATCAGCTTCAGACTGCAACTTATTCTTAAAAAAAATGTAGAAAATCGCCCAACTAATATACTTTTTATTCTTATTTTAAAAGAATGCGGAAAGATTGTTTCATAATCTGTGGAAATAACATTTTCAGATACAAAAATTTTAAAATCATCAATGCCAAACAATCTAAAAAATCGAACGGTTTTCAAAAACTCAGATTTCAATTTTCATACAACTTTCGTTGGAAAGATTTCTTTCCCTTCTTTTCGAGGATGCAAGCAGTAAAATTCTGATATTCTTAGTTTGTTCGCTAAAATGAAGATATATATACAAGAAACCATTTATAAATTAAATTAAAAGAAATCTAAATCGAATTTCAAAAGAAATCTTTTTTATCGCTTTGCATTGTCATTCGACAAGCAGTGTGTGTGCAAAGTGCAAAATTTGAACTCGAGAGCCTGTCAAGAAGTAGGTTAAAAATAGATGACGAAACCTCCCCCCCCCGCAGTCATACCTATTTTAAATAAAAGATTATTCTATAAAATCCATTTCTTTTAAATTGTATTTTATGTAGAATATTTATCTTACAGACACCTTTCCTCGCAAGCGGCTTGTGTAATATAAAACTCGCTCTCGAAACAGTAATAATTCCCGTCCCCCCTCGAATTGAATCCATATCCCTGTGATAATTTTAGGTGAACTTCTAGAAAAAACACAGTTACTGTAAAAACTACCTGCTGTAAATTCGAGAACACTGTATTTATTCCCAGTGCTGTTTTCTCGGCTAGTATAAAAGGAGGGAAAAAATCTTTTCATTTTACCTGAATATATACTAATTGCACTTGCGCCACTTTAGCCCGCTGTTGCATCGCTGCAGTTTCGTGTTACCGGTCGCTTCTGTTAATTGGAGGAGATTGAGTTCACGTTTTGCTGGAGCGACTCAAAAGGTTACTTCGTTTCGTTGCGTTTAAGTCGGCCGCTCCAATTGCTGATGGGTCGACGGAGTTATTATTTTCATTATCCGGCCGCCTTCGTAATCATTCGGTTTGCGGGCATCTGTGTTTGTGTTCGCTCTTCCTACTCTAATTAGTAGATTTCGTTTGTAGCTGAGAGGGACTGATTAAAAATTTGCTGATTTTCTTTACCGACTCTAATTGTTGATTAATTAGCGGATGGGGTCGAAATTCTTATCTCTGAGACTTTTCTGACGCAGTTTAATATTGTAGAGACATTAGGTTATTTTCTGACAGCAGGAGACGTGAAAAAGTACAGTGCCGTCGCCGGGATTCGAACCTGAGCCCCCCGAATACACGCCAAGTGTGCTGTCGTCATACTACGAAGGCATGCAGAAAGGAGGAAGAAAATACCTTATAAGAGAAAACTTTAAATTCAAATTATTTGCGTACAACACACGACAGATGAAAATCTCAGAGTCTGGAATTTATACATGGCAATCGGTGATGGGCCAAAATAGCCCTATCCCAAAAGAGCCTGACGATTGTATTCCCTATTTGGCCCGAAACGGAAACAGTTGTTGTCCACCCTGTTGTCCTATGCGTTTTTCCTTCGTGGCTGGTGTAAAAAATCCAAAAGGCGAGCTTGGGTTTGCCTTGGAGAGTGAACGCGCCATACCTACCTACCTACCTACCTTATGTACTCCCCCTTTTAAAGGACGACTGGAGACTAGGCAACCCAAGCTTCAAATCTTGCTGGTGAAGAATCTTCGTCCACCACCTTTTAGCGGATGCCACTGTAGAGGAACTAGGTTATTTTGCAGCAGGAGACATAAAAAATGAGCAATGCCCTCGCCGGGACTTGAAGCTGGAGCTCTGGAATACGTACTGAGTGTGCTACCGTTACGAAGGCCTACAGAAAGAAGGGAGAAAATACCTTATAAATGTAATTTCTTGTTTCTGTTCGCCTGTTGCTAGCACCAAAAGTGCTATTAGTCTTGAAACGCACTTTTTGTCCGTGTCACTTTTGCTTTCGAATCACTTTCCGAATGGTTACCACCAAATGCTATACGTATATATTATTAAAAAAATATGTTAAGTATTCAAAAATTTGTATGTATGTTCTTCGCATTGTGAATAAACGATGACACCCGGAGGCAGGGAATTTTTTATAAATGTAGTCCTCCTCCCGAACATGAGCCCCTCGAAGCCTGAATTTTCAATTTGTTTTTGATTTATTTCATATTTTGTTCAGAGTGGACGAATTTTTAGTTAACAAACTCAACGACTTGAAAGCGAGACGTGCCAACACTTTTCGAAATGAAACGTTTTTATCTCCGGCGTGCGAGATTATTCCGTACGCAAAATCTAAGATACTTATTTTTCATTTTAAATGAGCAAACTCGGCTTTTCGAAAGCAATGTGTTGCCACTGTCAGAAATAAAAAATTCCTTTATTTGTACGCCGCAATGTGTTACCGTTGAATAAAGCTTAAGATATTTAATGGTTTTGTTACTGAGTAGCAAAGCGAGTAATTAAAAACAATAAACGCAGTTTTTATAAATATTTTTTCTACGTCGGATTAATTTAAGTGAAAATGCATTTAAATCACGAGTGTTTTTTTAACCTCTTTTAGTAGGCTGGCAGCTGGAGCGGCTAGTTTTCAGAGAAATAATATAGCGAATCTAAAATAATGTATGGCGGTCCCAGGCACTTTATCGGAAATTCTAAAGATAGGTCGTTTTTAAATATTTTGTGATATACTGTCGGATTCTATGCTACGTAAATGCGAGGTAAACGATGCTTAATATGTAAGCTAAAAAGGCCGAAAAAAAAGAAAAGTATTAGCAGGAGTAGATTGATAAACTGCAATGTTCGGCAAGAGCATAAAAAACCTTAATAAACCTTCTAGTCCGATGTTAAAATCCGAATCCTTTCAATTTTTTTTTCTTTCTTTTTATGATACTAAACTAAAATGCTAAATCTTCGGAAACAAACTGTTTAAAACAATGAAATTTTTTGCCTTGATGCCTGTTTTGGGACAGTCTATTATTTTAAACAGGAAAAATGAAATATATCTATGAATTTCTGTGGAAAGAACAGGCAAAACGTCACTGGTCAGATAAAGATGGATGACCGATATATGAGTCATGAATAACTTGAACCGCCGGAATCCGTGCAACAAATCGTTATAGCAGTCACTTTATCTTTCAAGATAGATGCGAACCGATACGAATTACTGTTCCCTGATTTTATTTTTCCTCTTCTGTTTAAAAGGAATAAAGTAAATAAAATGGAAACTCGGAAAAAATTCGGTATTCTTGGGCGCCGGGATCATACCCATCAGCATGACGACAACTGCCCCATGAGAATATCTAAAGAGCCCGGGGAAACGCGGAGGAATACTCTAGAAAAATAAGCGTTTCCACACGAACGCCAAATTTTGGACCGTTTTCGTATGTGGGATGAATTCGTTGGGGAGTTTCGAAGGAAGGGGGCCCTTCGTCTGCTGCCGGAGAGTTGTTCAGTATCGTCCCCCTTTTTTATATCCAGCAAATACCTTTCATTTTTTAAGGTCCGGCTTCAAGAAACGTGACGGCTTTCGCTTGTGTAATGATACACATTCTTTCCCCGTTCGGACTTGTCACCAAACGAAAAGTTCGAACGCATTTTTGTGTTTTTTTTCTTTTGCACTTTTCGTTCAATTTTTTTAAGAAGCAGATATATAGGAAATCGACTATCAATACTCATCAGATTTCTTTTTCTTCAAGAGTCGCTTTCTTAAAATTAGTTTTTATTTCGGAGAAATGTGTGTATAAGAACGGAAAGATTTAGATGTTTTTGTGTAGACAAAAAAGTAACGAAAAAAGCAATTTGCTGTTTAATTATCTGAAATTCAGTTTGCTTCATTTTTAATTTCATACGTTTCTTTTATTAACTTAACAAGTCCTCCAGCGACAGAGTGGTAAAGTCATTGAACACGGTAGTTCAACTCTGATTCAAAACTTGGAGAGCAGACGGGCCTTATGGCTGATTTTCGTGCCTTTTCCTGTGTGTAACGTGGATACGAGTCAGTTTTCTCTAGAGATTTATCCCTGAAGGGATATCCTTTCCCACCAGCAGATAGTCTTCGAATTACTTTTAACATTTAAATAATTGTTAAGTAAATGCTGTCGCTCAGAATAACTCTTTTAAGAAATCTTATTTTTATTAATATCGTAGCGCAGCGAAAAGTCTCAGTGCAAGTGGTTCTGAACCTTTTTTTCTCTCATGCAACCACTTTATCATTGCTAGACTATCATCCCCCTTCATTTTAAAACTCGAAAAATACGTATACATTGCTTTGTATTTAGATTATTTTTTAATGTGTTTTACAAATTAAACTACAAAAAGCGTAGAGAATGTTGAATAAACTTGAATAAAAGTTGTATTTTGTATTCATAATCTAATATTAAGTACTTAACAGGTAAACAAAAAGCGGATCGCATCTCCGTTCTGAAACAATGAAATTCCCTTATTATGTTTTAGAACCCCTGGCATATAGATGATACATTATGCATCTACAGAGTTTTAGGACCAAATTCATACAAAATGGACAACTGAAGAAAAAAGACCCATGTTTTCCTAGCTTTACCTGTGCAATCCTTTTGTGTTCATGCTACGCTTAGCATATTCATACAGTGCCTTTGATTCCTTCAAGAACTCGTCTTTTGAAACACGCTGGTGGACAGTTGCTAAGGACACGCTGGTGTCACAAACGGCTATATACCGCGTAAAAAACTTAAGTGTGGTTGGATGTCAATTGAAATAAAATAATGCCAGAATGCTATGATATAACAATAAAGATGATTTATTGTGCGTCGAAATCCAGAAAACTTTGAAAAGTATTGAAGGGACAAAATGGTCTTTTTGTGCTGAATACATAAAAGTGAAAAAATGCAATTACCGTCCGCAGGCATTTTGGCGTAAGATGTCAGTACCTGATAGGGCCACCATGGAGGACGTTGTACGATTCCTCACATCGTGTCATACTTCGCACAACATTATCCAGCAGCTGTTGAGGTAATTTATCCTATTCCTCTGTCAGTGCAGGATGAGGGTGTCCTTGTTTATTTGAGGTCATTGTCGACCAGCAAGACTCTTCCCCAAAGCATCCCAAACATTTTCAGTGGGAATTATATCTAGATAATGTGCTGGCCGTACGAGGCATTTAATGTTCTCGCTGTCTAGATACTCCTGAACAGGGATTTTTCAGTGACATGTTGCGTTGTCGTTCATGAAAACAAATTTACCACCGACAACACCACAGAAAAGGAGAACATGAGGCAACAGAACATCATTAATGTATCCTTGACCAGTCTTAGTCTCAGTTGGAAGCATATAGCGCGACATGCGGCCGTTGATCATGTTCGCAGCCTATACTATGAGGTTACAAGTAGGATATTGGAGCCTTTTCTGTATGTCTGTTGGGCTATATGCAGTACCACTCTCAAGCCAGATCAACTAGCGTCTGCAATCCGATGACAGACTGAACCTACTCGCATCTGAGAATACTATACAAGCCACTCGTCTTTCCTCCAACTGCAATGCTTACGACGCCATTGCAAACGGGCGAACAGTGACGTCTAGAGAATGAAATTCATACAACAGGATGGCGGGTGTATAGTCCGCCATCTTGATGCAAACGTCTGGCTGCAGTTTTTCTGGAGATACGCTTGCGAGTAGCATGTAGTAACTGATTTGCTACCTCAGTAGCTGTGCTGCTCCGGTTTCGTTTTTTCGATAGCATTATGTACCTGTGTCCTGCAGGCGTCGTGCTACGAATACAACCTCCCCTGTTGCATTTGCTACACAATCCAATTTGTTTGAAGTGATTTCCAAAAGCCTTGAAACAACACTGTGCCTGATGTCGAATTCCCTAGCAAAATCTGTTATTTTTCTTCCTTCTTCAATCTTGCCAATAATACGGCCACACGTAAAATCATCCAAGTGATATCGGAAAGATATATCGAAAATTGCAAGTTCTCTAATTAATTCTCTAATTGATTATTTCCCGTTTTTTGCTTTTGAACAACAACCATCAACCATCAGTATGCGTCAAATCCTTTATATCTTTCATCAGTGCTATCCTGTGACGAACAACTTCGGCAATTCAAAATTTGTATACCCACAACGCGTCTTACTGCCACACTTATTCCAATTTCCACCTTAAGTGCACTTATTCTAATTTCAACATTTTCCTGCCTTCCATTTTGTGGTTGCTATTGCTGCTACTGTCATCCGTCCTTATCAGCTGTCCACCAATATAGTATTTGGCACGTTCATACGGTTGCTTTGATTCCTTCGTAGAACTCATCCTTTGGAATACTGCTCAACGGAAGCATGCCATTGCATTTAATTCCTTATTAGATCCCATCTTTTCGAGTGTTGTTTAGTATGTGCATACACTTGCTTTGATGCCTTCGAGAACTTGTTTTTTGAAATACTGTTTGGCACGTTCATACAGTTGAAGTGTTCGTCCTAGAGCCTGTCCTTTGGAATACTGTTCACATGCCATTGCCTTTGATTCACTGCTCATTAGGCTCATGTTATTGCCTTTGATTCCTTTGAACCCACCTTTTCGAATGCAGTTTGGCACGTTCGTAGGGTTGTTTCAGAAAACTTCTCTTTTGGAATAGTGTTGAAGTCTCTGGTTACAGTCTTCTGTATCTATTCTGTACTTCAAATAATGACTTTTAAGTGAGAATACACTTATGAAAAAGAAAATAGTGTGCAGCTAACAAATCCAGTGAATAAGATGACTG
This sequence comes from Stegodyphus mimosarum, assembly GCA_000611955.2. Lineage (NCBI taxonomy): Eukaryota > Metazoa > Arthropoda > Arachnida > Araneae > Eresidae > Stegodyphus > Stegodyphus mimosarum. Next base: position 713,002 of record KK116124.1, read on the forward strand.
TTTGAGAATTATTACTAATAACTGCTTGACGAGTACGGATTGGTGTGCTGGTGCTTAGTCGTGCAACAGAAACTAATTATTCAATTAAGCTTTTTTAGGTCGGATGTGATGAATTGCTTGTAAAACTATTGTCTCTTTATAAGATGTGCAGTTCACAGTCTATTCCTCCGAAACAAACTCCTTGTGAATTTAACTCCCATAAAAACATCATGATTTTATACTGGAGATTTCTGAAATCGAAGTTTCTCTGGCCTTTTCCATTCCAAATGGACAATTGCCATTCTGTTTCGGTATCTCATTCAAAGAACCAAGTTTTCGTTTGCAGTCAGAATTTGTGTAAAACATTTAGGATTAATTCTCAATGTACGTAAAACATTATTGTAATCTCTGCACACAATAAGGGGGATAACTATATATCTCCCGTTTTACTGGGCCGGTTGACAAAATTTTATAGTTTTCATGTCTCGAAAGTATGACGTGGCGGCCACACAAAGCACTGATTTCCGATGTTCGTTTTTTTTCTTCATCTTATAAATTTGGACGTTTAGACAAAGTTCCGAGGAACATTATACGCTTTTTAACTTTGGAATCCATGAAAGCAGACAGCAGGTGTCTGATGTATCAAAGCTAACTATTAACTGCATCAACAAAATTCTGACCTTAAGCAAACAATATTTTAAGAAAAGCAAGTTCAGATGTCAAAGTAATATATGTCTTCAGTCATCATTTAGCAGGTTTGCTGGGATTTGTTTAAAACGGGTGAGGAAATGAAAAAGATTGTACTAACAAATTTGAAGGGGTTCAGATTTCAATGATCGACCAAAAGGCTGGGTAGAGATCATCAAAATATTAGTAGATATATTCAAGTACTCCGGCTTTGAAACCAGACATGATATTTTTTTAATCTCAGCCTTTAACGTGTAATGCAGTATAATGTTTTACAAAATTTCAGAAGCAGCATACCATATGAGCGGTGTATGCTACTATGCTTGAATAGATGCAGGCATTATTACCTTAAGTTAATTCCTAAGCTACTAGCCTCCAAAACGTATATTGCATTCATCCCTTAATGCGGATTACCTCTTAGATTAATCACCCGAGTAACTCTTAGTGGTCCTATGGTTAAGATGTGTTATCTGGAATTGGTCTATCATGAGCATGTTGAATAATCGCAGTCTAAATAATTGTAATTTGCATGTAATGTATCTCAAAAATGTATCTATCTGCCATAAATTGTAGTCTGTTGAGCTTGTGAGTTATTTGAGAGTTTTATTTCTCTTCTCTTGAAATTTTGTCAAATCTCATTTGTCTTTATTAACTAGCTGATGTACTTGGCGTTACCCGGCTTTACGCAGAGTGGAGAGGCTTCATTTAGGGGGAATGGAGGAGAATAGTGTTTTCGAAATTTCTGGTAGATAGTGATTTTCCTCTCATTTTGGTTCAGCTTGAATAAAACTGTAGAGCGATTTAGAAGTAACACGCCACCATGTAATGGTTTTTGTAGGAACTATTAGATGCTTTGTTTCCGGTTATGTCTTTTTTCGTAAAATCCCCATCCACTTTGGCCGATTCACGGATTTCGAAACAATCGCGAAGAACCGATAGAGAATGCATTTAAATTCTGTTTTAAGGTTTTTATATTGTTTTCGGAAGTTCTACGATATTCTTAAGAGTAAATGAACACGGCTTCATCTAACGGTTTGAGTAAAAATTGGTAGCGGGCACGTGGCGACGGCGACGTGAACCAAAGATGGATGTTGTTGTTATATGTATGACGTGAGTGTCGACCCCATGGAATGGTTTTCCAGTATCTTATGTAGACAATAAACTTTCTCGTATTTCGAAAGTCATTTCTTCAAGAAGAGAACAAATATCTACATTTTTTTTTAAAATACACGCACAGAAACAAGGAAACGGTAGAATGTTTTGTAGAGGATTTTAATGAATCCAGGCTAGTGATTAGTAATAACTGAAATCAATCTGCATTGATTGCTTTCAAATCAGTTAGTTTTTTAATTAATAACAGAAAAAATTTGAAGCAAAATTTAATATGTATGTTTTGCGGAACAACAGAATGTTGTCCCGAAGATAATTTATTTTCATTCAGGTAGGGGCTACGCATTTCTTGCAAATCGGCGAGTTCGTTTATTAAATTTGAAAATGAAGTATATTGCGAGTGGCAACACACTTCTTTTATGTCGTCCATCTTTCCAATTAAATTGGAAACAAATATTTTATGCTTCGTAGAGGGTAACGCCAAGATTTGCCTAGCGCATACTCTCCCATTCCGCGTCATATTATAGGTGTTTTAGAATGAAACTTTGGTTACTTCTGGTTCTCCGAGTCTCGGAAGAGTTCATGGCTGTAAGAAAATGCATTAGAATGCTCAGTATGTTCTTATTATAAACTCTCATGGTCATAATTCTTAAAAATTCCTTTTTATTTTAGAACAGTATAGTAAGGTGTTTTTTCAGTTGAATTCAAACATTTTAATATACCTTTGGGTATAGTATCTTTTGCCTGTTCAGACATAAGACAAATTGTGGTGAATAATTTTTTTAAAGTTTCAAAATATTTTATACGCTTAACACCTGAGGACAAATATCTATAGTTTACTACGGCGAGTGCAAGAATATTGATTAACTGTGTGTTTAATTCGATATTTTGTTTTTAATGTAATAGACACCGCTTAGTGTTATATCGGTTAATATTACCAGTGGGATGTTTGTATCGAATTGCCGAAGTCCTGCCCGTTTATGTACGAAAACATGGAAAATGCATCACTTGTTGGAATCAGCAGTTCAGTTTATATTATTACACTATTATAGAATACTTTTTTTAATGAAGTAAAGTCCCCAAATAAGGTCAGACTAAATAAAAAAAGTTGCAAAGTGATAGAGAAACTAATTGGACTCATAAAAAAGCACTACTATTTTTTTTCGGATAACTATTTTAGGCGACTGGCAACGCAAGCGGAGAGGGAAGAAATTCGGTCAATTGTGGCGTCAAGATGATAGTAATCATTACGAGGCAAACTCACTAAAAAATAGTTACTCTAAGTGAAGTAGGTGGCAGATGTTTTGTGGTATAGATGTATATATAGTAAAGTCGCTTAATGTGATCGTATTTTATTGTTAATATTCCGATAGTGTTATCGAAAACACGGAAAGGAATATCGCAATTCAGTTAATATTATCAAAATATAATAAAATAAATTTTTTACGAAAATTTTCAAGTAAAATTGCCAAGTAAGTTTAAAATGCAGTATAAAGATTACCAAGCGATACAGGAATGTCGCTAAGTAAGGGATTAAGTTACCAAACAGCTTGAGTTCGATTTTAATCATTCGTTTAAAATAAAGGTAAAAAAAAAAAGAAACAGCTTTAGGTTGGTGTATATTTTGTTTGAATAACAGTATCGATTTTGAGGGGATCAGACACAGGCTTCTCTTTTTCAGGAGACAAAATAATATCTGCAGATTTCCTGTTTTATCTGAAAGCATGTAAGCCGAACTAAGCTTGCTTTTTTGCTTAAACTTTACATTGGCAAGTTGTCTTCCAGTGAGAACTGCCTCCGGCGTTTTAAGATTAATAGCATTAGTCAAATAATTTCCAGAAACTTAATATACTATTCGTAAATGAACTTCTCCATTGGAGACATTTTTAACAGGTCATTAAACTTTTGCATTCTTCTAATAAAAATGCTGTGAAAGTACCTATTTGTATGTTTCTGGTTTTATATATATAAAAGAAGCTCAATTCCATTGCCTTTTTTGAAGAATATTTTTTCTTGTCGGTTAATAGTTGTGGACAAACACGATCATGTTATGCTGCGCATACACTGCTGTTGTACACTACAGTTGTACTGTACAGTGCTGTTGTACACTCTAACGCCTACTGTATACTGCTACTGTACACTGCAGTTCTAACGACGTATCTGAAATTGCAATGTAACGCAACATTAAGCGGCGGAGGAGGCTAAACAGGATAAAATATTCTTGCCATACTGTTCGCATATTAGAAAAAAAGATATTGATTGTTCAGGAAAGTACAAAATATTTTAAAACATCCAAAAGTAAAAAAGTGTTTTCTTTTGATACTGTCTACCGGAAAATGCATATGAACGACAGCAGGCACCTTCAAGAAAGGTGTCAGAACATCCCAGACATTTTATGTAGAGGTTAGTTTTGGAAATCGAGCTTTCCATACGAACATTCTTGCTCTCTAAATACTTCTGAAGAGCAAGCATTCGATAACACTACGTTATCGTCCATAGAAAAGAATATACCACCAAAAGCACCACGGAAAAGGCGAACGTCAGGTAACATAACTTTATCAATGTATTGTTGGCCGGTTGTCCATCGTTGGCCAGTTGTCCATCGTTGGCCAGTTGAAGTCATACATGGGGTCATTGATCTTGACGCCTGTCCATACCATGATACTACATCTTCAATATCGGTCTCTTTCCTGGATATTTTCTGGACGATAAGTAGTACCACTTTCATGCCAGATGAGTTGGTGTCTACTGTTCGATAACGAACTGAACCTATCTTATCTGAGAACAGTAAGCAAGCCAACTCCTGTGCAGTAAGCCCTACTCCAATTGCGATGCTTGGGACACTATTACGAGTGGATGGTACGATGCGTCTAGAGAATGAAACACGCACCTTCCGATCTGTTAGTGTATAGTTATCCTTCTTACTAACGTCTGGCTACAGTTCTGGGGAGATCCACTGTCCTGTGGCAACAAGAAACTCACTAGCATCTGCTCAGCTGAGGTGCGCCGGTTTCTTTTTGCCGATAGCACAATCTACCTTCTGCACGCGTCGTACATATAACACAACATCCTTCATGACTCATCACGTTTCAATTCTTTTCAATGCCGTGAAACAATGCTAAGCGACGTCGAACTCCCTGGCAACATCTGCCATTTCTCGACTTCTTCAGTCTTTTCAACGATCCGGTCACACGTAAAATCATCCAAGTGACGTCGGGAAGGCATACCGAATCTTTCAAGATCGTCTATTAAATTTTTTCGATAAAACTTTCACTTGCAAATACGCGTCAAACCTTTTAAAAGTCTTATTAGGGATGTCATTTTATGAACAGACGAGGAAATGAAAATTTGTATGCGTACCTCTCTTTTTACTGTATCCCAAATTTATTCTAATTTTCCATATTTTGCTTCATTTTGTGGTTGCTATGATGATAGTATTATCCGTCCTTAGCAGTCAGTTGTCGAACTATGACATTGCTTTCGTCAATTTTCTTCCCGCATGTAAATGCTGTTTCATTGCTAGTTTCCTACTGTTGTCAAGAAAACAACTATACAGGCTGTGAAATTTTATCTGAAAAAATATTACTTGAAATATTTTAATGAAAAAAACTTGATTTTTCCCATATTTTTATTGATCAAATTTATAGCTGTTGAATTTTTCAGAAGCTGTTTGCAGGTGATTATTTTGTACCAAAAGACATAGAGTAGAAATACTGTCAAATCGTCAAATTAATTATGTCATGAACTTAAAAGAGAGAAGTGTTATTTCTAAGATAGAAATAATAATTTTGATGATCTGATAAAATAATTTTGGAAAGATTTGATAAATTTTTTGTGATGTTTCTTTATCCTTAAACAAATTTAATTTTAATGTTTTCTTTATTTAATTTTTCTGGGCGCTGTTATCAAAACTTGAAAATGGATTTTTAAATTTCTTAAAGCTGTTTTTAAGCACAAAATTTAAAATCCGAATGTGAAATTTGAGTCCCTAGGATGGAAGATTACTTTGTTTATTATTTGGGATAGAACCTGTACAATGAAATTATCTTACCGAAAGGCAAAATTATGCATATCTGGCTTTGCGATACTCATTGAATGACTTTTAATATTTAGTTGCAATCAGGAAAGGAGTAAATTTGAAGAATCCAATGGTTCTCCTCTGAGATTAGTATGATGGTCAATTGAGGCTACTTTCACATCGAAAGTCCTGAATTTGAACGCTGGGTGTAGAAAATCATAGAAATGTGCTAAGAAAATCAGTGGAAATAGAAACATTTTTTCAAAACGTTCATACTCAGTACCAGTTGTGATAATTAGTTTATTACGTTTAGTCACATAAATTGTTTTATTTAGCCATGTAAATTCAATGAAATTAAAATTCGAATTTCAGTAGAAACCTCCTGTTATTCCGAAGCAACTGTTGAGTTAGAGGAATAGGGGTACGATGTTTTCAGATCCCATTCCTTGGGCAGTTATCTAACAGAACTGGTCGTGGTTTCATTGTCATCATTACTGATGAAAGTCTTTGAGGTTGCAGATTTGCAGATACCAATACAGAGGCTGTTCGCACATTTTTTAGACGATTTTGGTAAGCGATAATAAAAACTCGTTTGCTGAAAAAGAAGTAATTGCAAATGTACTATGTTTTTAAAAGTCAAAATGATCGTCTGTGGCTTGAAAGTTTTGTTTTTATTCAAAATGGCGAATTTAACAAAGCATGGTTCGAAGGCTACATTTACGATCTTTCCGAAGAGAAATATGCATACTCCGTTATCCAAAAACGATGTGAGAGTCATGGTTTTGTGATATCTAAAGCGTCGATAGGTAATATCATCAACAAGAAAGGAAACAAACGTCAAATTGAAGGCTAAGAGGGACAAAAATTCCAAACAAGTATCCAAGGAAAAAACAGGCATCTTCGACTATTGCAAAGGTACATTGTTTAATGTTAAAAGAAAATTCCCTTAGTCAAAGGACAGTTGCAAAATCATTAATATGCTCGGTGTCCACTGTAAACAAAATGATAAACGTTGATTTTAATCTTAAGAAAGCGAGAAAACGCAATGTGCATCGTCTTCTTCCAAAGAATATCGCTCCACGCAGGACACGCTGCAGAATTCTATATGAGAAACACCTGTCCAAACAAAAATGGAAAACAATTGTCACAATAGATGAAGCATGGGTGTATTTAAATGACTGTAACAAACAAAGATCCATTTATTATCATAAAAGGGGAGGAAAAAATTTAAGTACATGGTTCAAAGAATCGAAAGAAAGTTTTTCTAAGGGATTCATGATTGTTGCTTGTTTTTCTTATAATGGCAAGTTAAAATAAAGAGAGTGCAAAGCAATGTCAAGATTAACTCCAAATACTATCAGGAACATATTTTATCGCCAATTGTTCTGAATGAAATACCATCGCTTTACCCACAGTGCCATCCATCTGTGAGACTCCATCGGGACAAAGCTAGCAGTCACACATCAAAATCCACTGTAAATTTCCTAAAAGGAATGGAACAAAAAACTGGTATCAAGGCCATACCCTTCACTGATATCCCTGCTAAATCTCTTGATGTGTCACCTATGGATTTTTGTGCTTTCGGACTTTTAAAAACTGCATTATCCAAACGTTGTTCCAGAACCCTAACAGGACTCTGGAAAGCTGTTCGGGAGGAATGGGATAGAATACCTCTTCTGACACTTCAAAAGGCATTATTATCCTGGAAATTGCGGTGTCGAAAGATAGTTCAGAATAAGGGCTGTCAAATAGAACATTTAAAACACAAGAATTTTATGTAATTTAGTTTTGTGATTACAATATACATCGTCTAAAAAGTGTGCGAACAGCCTCTGTACTTCCATGTAAACCAGTGGGAGAAATGAGTTGTTTTTGTATTATTTATTTGTTTGGAGGAATTAAAAAAAGGGGGCTTTAAATTTAGTTTAGTTTACCATTATCTTTAGTTTTATCGCCACAAATGGATGGTGGATTTGTAAGCATAAAGATTGTACTGTCTGTAAAATAATTGAGTTCAATAAAAGTGTCTTTTACGCCCTTTTCCTGTTTCGTTTTCTAGTCTTCAGTAAGTCGCGAAACAGACTTTCAAGTAAGTCTAATAGCAGTGTATGTTAGCTAAGAATGCTAGACGTTACAGGGTTCCTAAGCTCTCGCTGAGCTCGCAGTCTACTAGTCTGCTATTACACTCACTCCTACTAACTCCCCGCCTTTTTTTAATCTTTTTAGCTTTATTATTAAACCTCATTTTCTACGCACTCATAGCTATATGCAATTCTACAGCAAAATTACGAAAATTTGAAAAGCGGTATACATTTAGAATTTAAGATGCAGCGTTAATTGTTGGCATACATTTTTTTTTCAGTCTTTTCTCCGTTCATTATATCAATGTTCAGTTTTCTTACAAAGATCGCTTCACAAAATCTTTTTTGTCTTCTTTTTTATTAACGTTTTGTGTGTTTATTTATTAAATATCACGCTCTTGCGATTGTGCCGCATAAAATTCGATTCAACAGCAAAATCAGAAAATATTTAGAAATTCCGATAGACGTTCTCGCGCGCTGGAGATAAAAATGTGGTATTTCAGACAGTATTGCCACTGTTCGCTTTGAAATAGTGGAGTTTGCTAATAAAAAATTCGTTAACGTTTTACAAAATATGAAATAAATAATTAAACAAATTCAAAATTCGGGCTTCCAGGTTTCAGTGTTCGTGTGGGGAACTACATTATTCAAAATTGGATGGCTCTAGGTACAGTTGTTATGGAGAGTTTTTCTCTAAAAGTATTGTATATTTTTAATTAGTTATATCATGAATTAAATGCATTTTTGTTGTGCTGAATTCGATTAAGAAATAAAATAAAATATTATTCTTAAAAACCGCATCTGTTACTTTAATAGCTAAGTTTGTTATTTCATAGCAGGTATTTCACTTAGAAAGATAAATGTATTACATTTTCCTGAATGGTAACTGACTCGATTGAAAAGTGAAACGACACATTGACAGTGAAAGAGGTTGTAAGGGAATCAGCGCAAAATCGTGTTTCAAGACTAATTTTGGGCGAAATAAAAACCTTAAGTTGGTGTGATTCTAAAAACAATCGGACATGGATCCTTCTTCGTCGAAAATAACTTCTTTTTCTTTGCGAAAATTCTTTGTAAAACTGAGAGGTGAGATTTCCATTTATATGCAGATTGATGAGGGAGCAAAACGAAAATATGCGGGAATGTGTATCGAGGAAAATAATAACGAAACGAATTAAGGGAACGGAGGAAAATAAAACCTAATTTGAAGAGAAATAAGTAAGCCAGTGTAAAATTTAAATTAGGGAGAAAAATTGGAAAGTTTTCAGATTTAAACCGTTGTTCAAAAAGGTTCTTTTAAAGTGCAATATGGATTATGAGTAGAGATTTGGCAGGTGGAATAGCGAAACATTTTATACGGTGTTAGAATCAATGTGCACTTAGACTAACATAAGAACGTCATATATCTTTTATATAGTTAAAAAGTGAAAAAAAAGTGTATAATGTAATTCTCATAAAATATTAAATGTTTTTAAATAGATATCATGAATTCAGTGCATTTTGTTTTCCTATCAATCGAATTAGAAAGTAAAAAAAAAAAAATATTTTTAAGAACTGCATTTATTTATTAGTCCAAAGGGGCTTTGTCCCTGAAGGACTATTGTTTTTGTTTTGCGATTTTGCGTCGGAAATATTAAAAGTCTGTATCACTTTTCAAACTGTTCCCACAAAATAATGCAGCCCTGTATTATATTTAAAGAAATTAAATAATGAAAAATCTGCATAAATGTATGTATGTTTCTCGCATTGTGATAAAACGACGGTACCTAAAGCCATCGAATTTTGAATGCCGTCATCCTGATGCGAATATAGGCATCTGGAAGCCCAAATTTGAAATTTGGAATTTGTTTTATTAACGATTTCATATTTTGTAAAACTTTAACGAATTTTTGATGAACAAACTCGAAGATTTCAAAGCGGGCAATGGCAACGTTGTACAGAAAAAAAACATTTTTATCTACAGCTCGTGAGACTGTGTGTTGGAAATTCTAAAGATATGCTCAGTTTAAAATTATTTTGCGATATTGTTCTTTAACTGAATTTTATGGTTTAAATGCGAAGAACATGATATTCAATAACTAAAAGTAACATAAAAAATGTTTTAAAAACGCCCCTTTAGATGTAATTTAAAATCTGAAACCTTTCAGATTGTTTTAAATAGTTTAGATTGTTAATTAATATTAAACTGATTAAATGGGAAAGGTAATACGCTCCTTTTTCCGAATGGCAACAGACTCGAATAAAAAATGAAACAGCTCAAAACCTTACTATATGGAATCAAAAGCAACCTCTTAATTTCTTGAAATTTTGAGTAAACATTTAAAAATGTAATTTTGTATAAACATTTGAACATAATCTTTTTCGTCATGTTTGAGTGCAGTTTTCTTAGAAAAGTGACGCTACGTTCGTTTTCTTTTTTCTGTCTCTATTGATTGATTTCCACATTAAATTATTGTTGCACCTTCCACTTTTGCAAAAATATTTTTACTCCAGTGGAAAAGAGACAGTGTTTCTTTCTTTCAAAATTTTCACCCATCTAAGGTTGGTAATTTACCTAGTTAAAATTCTTTTATTACTTTGGTATAATTTTGCAGGTATTTGAAACTTCTCTAAGAGATTTCTTGCATTTGATATATGGGGGAGGGGAGGGAGGAAGAAAGACATACTGTATGTTCGTGCGTTGTCTGTTATTTGTCTTTCAAAATTAAGCGACAGCTTCTGTAAGCATAGACATACTAAAAGACTTCGCAAGGCTGTTATTTCCTTCGATGCCTGCTTCGAAATTCTTCTTAGCGGAGATTCTTTCGACAATAATTAAACGAAGTTCGACAACAGATATCGAGCGAGACGAAAACAAATATTTTTGCAGACTGCTCTCGTAAAAGGAAACGAAACAAATAAGAATAAAAATAAATAAAAAAAAATTCGAACGAATACTACCGTAGAGAAAAGCGAAAAAGTGGATTAAAAAAAAACACGGCAATTTTCCGCTCGGCGTTGTAGCGTCAACCTGTCTGCCGTTGCCGGAGCAACCGTAACGTACTGAACCTCTCATTGGTCACATGACGTCACACCACGTGGTTTCCCGCCCTTTTGCCCATGATTCTGTGCGCCGCTCTCGGTCCAAAATGAGAGGTTGTGAAATGTTGATCTGTTATCCCATTCGGTGTTCTTACTCGTTGATTACATTGCTTTAAAAGCAAGTCTAAACCCCTTTCAAGGATTACTTTTCAACATTATATGAACCCAATTAATTTTAGCAACAGCTCTTGAATTAATAATTATCACTATGAAATATTTTTATACTTGTAGTGATCTATACACGAGTGATGTTGCGCGTAACAGGAAGTGGTTTGTTAGTAGTAGCACGGAAGACTTTACTCACAGTTTCTAGTTGGCTCATGTGTGTTACGAGTGTTCTGGCTCGACCCCGTGGTGTTCGATATAACAAGATGATGTTGCTTGAAATCGACTCTGGCGAGTTGGGTAACACTTACGCACTTTGGAAAAGCAGTGTTATCGAAAGATGAATTTATTGCTGGAGCAGATATGTGGTGAATGTATCTTTCGTTAGTATAATATGTAAAAATTGAATGTTCAGTTAAGTCCTAAAATAATTTCACTATAAGAAATATGCTGAATAATTGCAGTAGGAAGTGTATTATATATCTTATTTTAAAATGATTTTATTTTACTTTATTTCATTCAAATAATCTCCAACTATTATTCACGTGAAATGTTTCGCGTAAAAGTGAAAATACAGTGACTCTGATTTGTTTTCAGACACTGAGTTTTTTAAATTTATTTGCAAAAATTAGTTTTTTTCCCACATATATTATTGCTTACCTTTCTCAGAACTGCTTGTTTCCAAATAAATTATTCAAAATGCTTTTGGTTTTTTGTAAAAAAAATGTTTATTCAAAAAGTTCAGAAACTGAAGTCAAATGAGTATTCGGACACGTAGAACAAAAAGTTTGTATTTAATAAAAACATGAAAATAAAGTGACGTTTAACATTTTGTTGGATAACCTTTAAATAAAATTATATTTTTCATTCGATTTTTAGTTAATTCGGATTTAACTAGTTTTTTCCTGTAAGAATGTTCCATTTTGTTTCCTTTTCTCGGTAAGCACTACTTTTAGTAGAGCTTTCGAAGAAATGTCCTGTTTCCTTATTCTTTTTTTCAACTCATTCCATACATGTTTGACAGGAATTAAGTCGGAACAAGATGGAAGAACTCGAGTAACTTTCAGACGGTTGTGTAATAACTACAAGCGAACATTTAGGGCTGTATATATTTAGGATCGTGATTCTGATAGAATTTGAATGTGCTTTGTTGACCAATTAATAATTTATAAATACAGATGATAATTCTTGTGATGTAAATTCATTTAAAACAAAAAATTATGACAAGAATCATTTTCTACCAAAACATTTGAACAAGAATTTGGAGTGTCCGAATTATTATGTGATTCACTGACACTTTTTGAATAAATTATTTTATTACAAAGAATATTTTGATTTATTTTTGTAACAAGCAAGACGTAAAATAGAAGTAAAAATAATATATTAGAAAGAATATGGAGTCTACATTCCAATATTTTGTATAAGATCTATGCAAATAGATTTGAAGCATAGAAATATTCAAAAACAAACGTGAGCCGCAGTACGTAATTCTTTTATCGTGCCTGCAAACAGTCTGGCCAATGATTTAATTTCATTATTTAGTGTTAGACGCGCGTATCGTAGCTTTGATAATATTCATTGTATTTTTTGACCTCCAATGGGAAAAAAAAAGCAACTTTTCCAGTCCTTATATTTTTGTACGAAAAATCTATATGATATAGTTATATGTCAGCATTTTACTTGCCATATATTTTCTTGTCTTAAAAAAATGCACTTTTATTCAGCTTTTCCCCATTATAACGATATTGGATATATCACGGTTTTCGTTTATGAATAAAACGACGTTTTATCAACATATATATTAGTATCACGTTTCGCTAACGCCAAAATTGCCCTCCTTCATAACGGTACTGGATGTAGTGCAGATTTGGATATAAAGTTTTCCTAAAACCAAAATTACACCCCTTTATAACGGTAATGGATATGCCACGATTTTAGATATAGCGTTTTCCTGAAATTAAGAAAAATACTTCCATTTATAACACTACTAGATATACCACGGTTTCGTATACTGAATTTTCTAAACACCAAAGTTGAACCCCTTTCTAAACGGTACAGAATATACCACGATTTCGGATATGACGTTTTCCTGAAACTAAAAATGAATACACACTTTCATAACGATACTGGATATGCTACGGTTTCAAGTATAGCGTTTTCCCCTAAATTCAAAAATACACCCCTATCTAAACTTTACTGGATATGCCATGGTTTCGGTTATGGCGTTTTCCCGAAATTATTAATAAATACACACTTTTATAACGGTACTGGCTATTGCGTGTTTCAGGGTATGCCGTTTTCGCAAAACCAAAAATACACCGCTTTATAACGATGCTGCATATGGCAAGGTTTCCTGTATGGCATTTACCTGAAACTAAAAATACGCATTTTTATACTGAATTGATACACCACGGTTTCGGATATAGAATTTTCCTAAAATGAAAAATACACTGTGTCTAGGAGCAAAATAATGATTCTTCAAGCATTAATTTATATCAGGTTCATCGTACAGCAATAATCAATGAACCTGTGAGCATTTAGACTAGGCATTCTCAACCGGGGAGATTCTCCCACCCCCTCTTTCAAGAGAATTTCCTGCTTTCAGGAGGGGTAATGCGGTCAGCCGTTTTACCTGTTAAGTATTTAGTTTAGTTTATGGATTTAAAAAAAAAAAAAAATCAAGTTTTTGTATTTATCATTATTTTTCTCACGTTTTGTTGTTAAGTTTATAAAAACACGTTAAAACATAATCTAAATTTAAATAAATGTTCATATCTAATTTTCGAGTTTTAGAAAGGAGAGAGGGAATGAATTTCTGGCATTGGTGAAAGGGACGCGTGAAGAAAAAAAGGGTTGAAAATCACTAATTTAAAAGTTTTTTTTTTTTTTTATGTTCGAGAAAGAAGGTAAAATAGAATTGGAAAATTTTCTGAAATATATTTAAAAATAATTCTACCAAACATACTTACAAATATGCATCCCAAATATATTATACCATGATGTGGTTTCTGGTTATGCTTAGGTATCTACCCATGGCGTTTTCCGTGTACAATTTATTATATTTAAGGCTTCTTTACCTTGTTCATGCTTTTTACATCCTTCGACAAAGTAAAGGAAGAATTGTAATCGCGAAGAATTTCGGGTGTCGTGTTTCGACTGAAATATCCATTTTGACCTTTCCCGAATCCATTTTCACTTTTTTTTCCCCCTTGATGTCTACGTATGTTGTGTTTTAGTGTATATATGCATCCAATAACTGTACTAGGTATAAATATGTAGGTATTTTCAATTATCGTAATGTATTTATGCATGTATTTGTTATGGCAATGTGTTTTGAATTAGTTCTTGTACGGCCATGTGCAATCTCTATTTATCAATCTCTCTTTATCTTTACAATAAACTCCCGATGCAGTCTTTGCCAGGCTCGGAGAGGGATATAATCTGAACGACATCCGATTAGTCATATAAAGCCATCTGAGTGTCCGGCCCAGCATTCACCTGTCATCTGTTCCGACAAAAAGAATAGAAGACTCTTTTTTTTTTTTTTTTTTTTTCCTAATTTAAAATAGAATCAAAATGTTTTGTTTTGTGACGTCTTTATCTACGTGCATGTGTATCTCGCATAGCTAAAAAACAATTAGCTGTAGCACGTTGAAATTTGGTATATGTAATAAATGTATGGCAACCCTGAACACTCTATAGGGACTTCTTAAATATTGTCCGATTTTGATATTGAATTTTTTTGTGGCTCAGTGCAAAGAAAATGGTGTTCAATAAATGGAGTTGAAAAGAACAAAAGTTAATAAAAAAAATGCAAAAGAAGTTGTGCAAGTCATCCGATAAAGTGAGAAAAGACGCTGGGGGGATGAAAAGAGGAAAGATGTGTGGTAACCCTAAACACTCTATCTGGAATTCTAGAAACGGGCTGACTACCTTAAAAAAGTTCGGGATTTTGCTGTTGAATTTTATGTGGCTCAAGTGCAAAGAAAACGATGTTTCATAATACAATTCAAACAAGGGGGGAATGTGTTAGCTAAAGTGAGTGTGAGAGCAGTCTGATAAACTGCGATCTCAGCAAGAGCGTAAAAATGGCAGTTTAACAAACCCTTCGGTATGATAGAAAAATCTGAATTCTATCAGATTTTCTTTCTCTCTCTCTCTTTTTCTATTCTTTTTTTATTTTTTTTTTTTTTTTTTTTTTTTTTTTTTTTTTTTTGAGATGGGGTTAATTTTTCTTTTCTTTTCTTTTTATTTAGTGATTTGTTTTTATTTAATTTTGTCGATCAAAATATTTCAGTCCACTAATAGTTAAAAAAATGGCGAAACTATGTCCTTCTTGCCCTAAAACTTCGCTGTCTTAATTCCGCATCCTTTCATCTCATGTGAAATGCGTAATGTGATCTTACCCTGTCCATGCTTATAATGAGTGAAATTTTCTCTATTTTTCATTTAAAATTTTCATTAGTCAAGTTGCTAAATGTTGCGTAAAAAAAAAAAAAAGTATGTAAGCGTGGGAATCCCAGATGCAAAAAAATACATTCACTGGTGTTACCGACTGCAGCCTTAAGCAGAAGAAAGAGAAGCATTTCCAGCACATCTGGTTAATGATTTTTCCTCATTACCTAGACTGAAATGGACTTATCCTCTTTGTAGCTATGACAAGAATTCGATATGTTGTTTGTTCTCATCAACAAAGGGTTGCTAGTAATTATTTTAATGTCTTTGTAGTTTTCTCCTCACTGTAATATATGCACTGCCAAATTCCATTCTGTGCAGTTTTGCTTAAAAGTTTCTGTAGCGGGAGCACGATGAATATGTAGCTAAGTTTTTACTGTATGTAATTCCAGTGAAACAAAGTAATCTTATGGGAGTATACCACTGATATAAACATTTTAACATCAGTTTTGTCAGCTAAATTATACATATATATGTATTCACAAAAGTCTTTACAGAGATTTACCGTCGATTACAGATTACAAAAACGTTTATAAAGCAATTTAAAAAAAAAAGTTTTAAAGAGTACAAATATCCATAATTTTCAGTATTATCAATGTTTCCGCCATTACTTACTAAAGGAAGTATCGGCATGTATGTATGTTTCTCGCATTGGGGGAAAATGGCCGCCCTTAGAGCCACAAGTTTTGAACGAACACACGTAGTTTACCCTCCCTAACATGAGCACCTGGAAGCTAAAATTATGAATTTCGAATTAGTTTTTGATTTATTTCGTATTTTGTACATATTTAGAGAATTTTTTTTAATAAATTTAGCGGTTTGTAAACGAGAATTGGCAACACTGTTCGGAGGGGGAGGGGAAATCTATCTTTGATGCACCAGACTGTTGCCATTCCTAAAAATGTTAAATATTTGTCTTACAGGTTTCATCCGCGAATTTGGCTGTTGGAAACAATGTTGCCACTGCCTCAAATGGAATACTTATTACCTCCTCGCACCGACAATGTTTGCCATTCAATAAAGCGTAACATAATTAACTTTCAAATTTAATCTGTCTGTTACTGCCTATCAAACCAGAGGATTGAAAAGCTTTAAACTCAGTTTTTAATTTTTTTTTATTTAAATCATGAGATGTCTAATTAGAAATATAAAATAACACTAATCTGAACTCATTAAATTCAATATATAATTTTCTTTTTTATGTTAACTGTTCTAGTCAACAGGCCGCTGGAGCGGCTACTTTTCAAAGAAATAATATGGTAAATATATGAAAAAAAAATGTATAGCAAACCCTCCCTCCCCAACACTCTAACGGGCATTCTAAAAATATGTTGTTCTTAAATATTTTGTGATTTTCCTCTTAAACTGTATGTGCCGTAAGTGGGAAGAAAGTGGTGCTTAATAGTAATTGTAAAACAGAAAAGAATTGTGTTAGGCAGGAGTGAGTCCAAGACTAGATTGGTAACCTGCGATGCTCAGCACGAGCATGAACAACCTTAACAAATCTTGTGGAAAGGCGTTAAAATCTGAATCTTTTGAAAGTTTTTCCCCGCTCCTTCTGTGTCTCTATGTTTTATTTTTACTTCCTGGTGCGAAGTATCATATTTTTGGGTATCATATTTCAAGAGAAGTATACGTTTTGGCCGAATTCATTTTGACTATTATTTTGCATGACATCTGTACATACGGGCACAATAAAGGGTCTTTTTTTTTAAAGACTAAAAATGTATATTTTCTTACGTCTCTGGTCTTCTGAAATCTATTTCATACGTACATATGTGTCTCGCATAACTAAAAATGATTAGCCATAGGACATCGAAATTTTTTATATGGGACTGCTATAACATCTAGTTGTGCACCTCTCTTTTTAATGTAATCGGCTGTACCAGAAGTATGTTATATATATACCCACCCCCTTACCCGTCCTTTTATTTATTATTATTATTATTATGTGTGTGTGTGTGTGTGTCTTCGGTTGTATACTTCCAGTTACAGAAATCTTTTGAGAAATGAAAATATTCATGTTTTGCCAATTTCAAATTAAAAGAAAATTAATTTTAAACAGATAACGAAATCTAATTTCTAAATATGGTTTGTAGGTACCTATACTTATATTTGGGAAAGTTTTTCACTCGTTATGAAAAAATAAAATTCTAAGAAGTTTGATTTCCTCACGACAAAAATTAAGTTACATTTAATTTCAAAATTTGCACTTTTTGATGTCATTTTCAACTTGGCTCGAGGACTCGCTTAATTGAGTTAGAATAATTCGATAAAATAAGTTTAAATGAAATGCATCTAAAAGTGTGTATAATTTAACAGGGCGTACAAGAAGTCTTGTAATGTCCACATCAAAAATGTTTTTTAAAATAATAATAAAAACAAGCACAAAAGTTTGTGAAACATTAATACTGGTGATCGGAGAAGCATTATAAAATTTTAGATTTCGTATTTAATTTTCGTAATTAATTTTCTTTAAGATTACATAAACCTGTATTTTTGCGTCATTTGAAACATTTCTGCGAATAGTATGTGTCTAAGACTAAAGGTTGCTGAAATAAAGGCCGGTAAGTCTTTATTAGATGTCGTGTATATGTCGAAAGGTATAACGCCCATAATACACTGACTACCAATAAGTATTTGGACACCTGTGATAGAAAAGAAAAACTAACTTAATTCAAAATCAATAGTTGGTAGAGCCTCCACGAGAGGTAATTACAGCGTCGACCCTCAGGGGCATACTTTTCACAAGCCTTTGTATGACAGCTAGTGGTATTTTCTTCCACTCGGCTCGGAGAAGACATAGAAGTTCCTTCACCGATTTTGCACGGGTAGTGCACTCCTGAATTCGGCGATGCAACTCGTCCCAGAGGTTCTCGATAGGGTTCAAGTCTGGACTCTGGGCAGGCCAGTACATTCGATGAACTCTATTGGCACCATACCAAGCCTTGGTTAACGTCGAAACATGACAACTGGCATTGTCGTCCTGAAAGTAACAGGGGTCCAACCCGTAAAACTGACACATAGTAGGAAGCACATTGTCATCCAAAATAGTGCAGTAGGCATCGGAGTTGAGCTTACCATGAATGGGGACCAAGGATCCCAGCCCATCTTGCATGCGACTAAAGCCGATGCTGTTTCCTACACGATATATACCGGCGGAGTCCGTGACGTACATTAGGACCGCAGATATCGTCATTTGCGTAGGTGTCCAAATACTAATTGGTAGTCAGTGTATAAGTGTGAATAATATTAAATCGAAATTATTTATAAGTACTTTTCAGTGAAACATTGAATTTACATATTTTTTCCTGTTAGTAATTAAAAACAAATTAATTGGATATAAAAAGTTAAATTGAACTTTTCGAAGAAATGTTTTTCATTATATCACCAGACAGGAGAATATAAGCAAATTGTTACTAATTTTGCGTTGCTTTAGTTACCTAATAATTATACACTTTGCAATTATCCTTAATTGCTCAAAATAACTTTAATGTTCTTAATAATTTGCATAATAATTTTCTCATAATTTCCATTATAACTTCCAGCTTAAATGAAAGTGTAATGAATAAAATTAAGAAATAAATTGGACTTCTGTGCTTCGGTTTCCATGGGAACCAATGATTTAAATCGACGGTTCGAAGTAAATTTATGTGTTGATTTATTTTTTCCCCGGGGGGGGAGCTTGTGTACTGATAGTTTTTTTTATGTATATTAATTACTATGTTTCTAAATTCGCGAAGTTAGATTATTGTTTTTTAATGCATTGACGTTTGTAATCGACCACCCTAGAAGACGGTTTGAAAAATGCATTTTTTTTTTTTTTTTTTTTTTTTTTTTTTTTTTTAAAATAATTTGTTATCCAAAATAAGGACAGACAAATTAAACGGAAACAATTAATCAGTTCATCGTAATAAAAAAAATATTCGCTCCTTTTTTTCCCCTCCAAATGTAAACTTTCTGCGTCTGAAACTAGTCTTAGAAATCTTTCTTCCCCCCCTTTCACCATCTGTCACGACCTATTTAGAAAAACGTACTCGTCTTCCTACAAAAAAAAAAGAAAAAGGGAAAGGTTTTAGATTTTAAATTACGTCTAAAGGGGCGTTTTTTACCGTTTTGTGTGTTACCTTTATTTATTAAATATCATGTTCTTCGCATTTAAACCATAAAATTCAGTTCAACAGCAATATCTCAAAATAATTTTAAAATGAGTCTATCTTTAGAATTTCGGAAAAAAAGTTCTCCTCGCTTTAGAAAAAAAGGTTTTTTTCCCCCCGTAGAGTGTTGCTATTTCTCGCTTTTAAATCCTTTGAGGTTGTTCATCAAAAATTCGTTAAAGTTTTACAAAATATGAAATAGATATTAAAACAAATTCCAAATTCGGGCTTCCGGATGCGCATATTCGGGTGGAAAAGTACGTTATTCAAAATTGGATGGCTCTAGGCACCTTATTTTATCACATTTGGAGAAATATACATACATTTATGCAGATTCTTCATAATACTTATTGGATTGAATTAAATCTACTTCGTCGATAGCGCATAAACCACACTAGAATAAATGAACTAGAACACTAGAATTTTTTTTTAGTTTTTATGCATTTTTAAAATAATTTAAGAAACTAAAATCTCTAACATTATCATACTGTCCATACTTTTGTCAGTTTGTCTCAATTTCTGAGTTAGTTGTCTATGTTTAATACGTATACGAATGTAATTATCAAATTACTGCATTATTTTTTCTCTAAAATGATTAATGTCTTTTTTCCATGTTTTTAGTCATTTATCCCACTCCTTCTCCCGCCAAAAAAATAATAATAATTTATTGAGCATAATTTAAGTGTAAAAAATGGACTCATTTCTGGCTGAAGTTCAGCTAATCATCCAGGTCTTCGAAAAATGTAAAATCTGGGTGTTTTGATACAGAATCCTGTTCTCGAATTTTCTTTAAAATGCAAAATCGTCATTAGTCTCATTATTGTTTTTCTCCACATCTTAATGACTTATAGCAGTTAAAACACTTAATTTTCCTCTCATTTTATAGAATTGAATTCTGGCTTCTTTAATGAAAAGAAACTCATCATAGCAGAGTTTTTTTTTTTATTTATTTTTGATGAACTAAATATGATGAATTGTCATTAAGGCAGATAAATCTATATTTAGAAAGTGGTTTCAAAGTTTTAAGAAAATAAATTGATTTGCGATTAAATACCATAGAAATTCATACACTAATACATTGCAAAATTTATTTTACTGCTCAAGAAGAGAGATTTATGTCTGATCGTCCTCGAAACCGATAAAGCTTTGGTCAAAATCTACCTCAGTCTGAGATTTCTCTCCCCCCCCCTTTGTTTTACATGGCGTGTTTCTTTTTCAGCTATATTGCATTAAATATTTGTATATTCGAATATTTGCTATATTTTAGAACTACTAAGCTCCTTAAATAGTACAAAAATCGGTAATCAACCATATCAGATTTTTGTACTTAAATCGATTCGATTAAAATGTAAACATAGTACTAGGAACCTTGGTTATTGCTTCGGATTTTTTTTTTTTTTTCGTTTGTCGGTAACGGCAGATTAAATCAGAAGGTTAAATATCTTAGCTTTGCTGACTGGCAACACACTGGTACATGGAAGATAAAAATATATTATTTCTAGCAGTGGCAATACATTGTGTTTAGAGTCGAGTTGATTGGCTTTACAAATTGATTTAAAATTACAAAAACTAGAACATAATACTTGAAATAAACACTGACAAACATAGAAGTATTCACATATTCTTTTAAACAAAATTTCACAAAGTGCATCAAATTTATAAGGTTTTCTTTAGCGCTAGAAAAGTGGAATTAAACATACATAATGTACTTAAATTTATTATAATGTAAATGGCAACATAGTTTCATTTTGTAGTTTCGAAAGCTCGTAATTTTAATGCTGTGTTTGGAGTGGAAGTACGGGTTGTTAAAAAGAGAAATGGATGTTCTTATTTTAATTATGGTGGAGTAGCTTCTTTTTTGCCATTGCCATCTTTTATGATAAAATATTTTATGAATAAGAGAAACAATCGTTTGAAAGAGCTTTTGTTACTCTTTTATTAGCTAATTAAAAGCAAGCATTAATAAAATGGGGCGAATTTTGTGAATTTTTATTTTTGTTTCTTTTCTCTTTATTTCGTTGTGAAGTTTGCTTATAGCAAGTTTAAAAGAATTCCATTGAAAGATTGGTTTTCCAGACTCAATGCGAAATTAATTTAATTAATTAAGTATGCAATAATTATTACTTACTGTTATTCACATGTAGATTTAATTGTTAATTAAATTAATGTATCCTACCATTCTGTTGTAAGTATTTCAAATGCTGGTTCTTAAAAATTTATCGATCAAGCGAAACGAAAACATGAAAAAATGAAAATAAGTAAATAAATAATTTTGGAAGAAACTATACAATTTTTAAATTAACTAAATTTGAGTTTATTTTCCACTTGTGTTTTTTATCGATAAATTAGCGAATAAACGAAAATTTAAATTAAGTTTAAATTATGAGCTAGCTAGGCTTCTAAAATAGTTATTACGGGAAAAAAATATGTATAATGATTTAAATGAGCCCTGCTAGTGTAATCTCTGCTTTTAAATAATGAAGAATCTGTATCTCGTAGTTGTCAGATCTACCGGTTTTTCACCGAATCTCACAATTTTAAATTTTTGGTCTTTTGCTAAGCAAAATGCTTCACAGCAAAAAATTGTTGCTTTCTAAGGGTTCGTGGATTTGGAGGGATTGATGGCAGCACTTGATGAAGAATCAAAACTCAATTTATTCGTCAGTATTACACAGAACAGTTTCAAAAACGCTATACAGTCGTCGAAAAACTCTGACAAATACACTGAAACAATCAGCAACACAACCTTCCGGCTATAACGTTGAAGGCAGCTTCACGGCAAAGCACTAAGTACAGTCCCGACTCGGTCGATCGCTCTCGAGCGGATATCTGAACTCAGTACACTACTACTGCACTTAACATACTCTCCTGCTTCGCGTACAGGCGGGGTATACTTAGCTTTTGACCAGCCTTCGAGAACATTCTCGGAAAAACCGGTGAGAATTCGTTCTAGAATGTTATCGCTCCGTTTCTTGCATAGCTCCAGTTTTGTCGCCAGGTGGATGATTTCGCTCCTAATCTGTCGAACCTGCCTTTCCCTGCTACTTTCTGGCAACCCTAACACAGCTTTGCGGGAAAGCTATCTTACCGCAGGTGGGCATTTCGTAAGAAAATGAAATTTATGAAGGCAAATTCCATTCCTCACCTCTGATGATTTGCAGAATAATTTTTAGTATTAAATTTTATTTTATATGAATTATATACTTTTTCTTATTGATCTTGCTAAATCTAATGAATGCATCTGATTGGTCCTATTGTAGAGACATAGGTAGTTTTTGTAAGCACGATATGTGAGAATTGAGCAATGTCGTCCTCAGGACTCGAACCTCGGACCTCTTGTTTATAACGTATTGTATGCTTGGCTGTCATGAACTGAGCTCGACGTTAGAAGACTGTTTAGTGAATAATCGCTACGTCTGTAAAGTACTACAAAATCGGGAAAAGGGTGTAAAGGACCCTTTATTAACCCAATCCAGGTTTCACAGGCGGCACCAACTCGTGCTTACAAAAGCCAACACTTCTGGCTTAACTCAAAAGGCTTAACTCGCTAATAACGTAAAATTAATGGAGTTAAGAATAGCCTAATGGCTTTACTATCGCCCAAGCTGGCTGTGATTCAGAAAAGTCGGCATAAACAGGCCTAATGGCAAGAATAGCTCAACGCCACAGAAATCTAATCACTAGTGAATCAAAGGTAGCAACGTGGCCTTCAGGCAGGCAGAACACACTCTGATTTCACTTACCCAAACCTTCCCTTAAATACTAACTTCTTTCTACCTCATTTGAATATACATGAGCTAAGTACATTAAATACATCACCACAATTTGACGTCAGTTGTCTTCATCAGCTGTAGACATACGTAGATTTTTATCTGAAGATTCCAGCAATATTTAATCACCTCATATCTGTATTTAATTTTGTTTACATGTTATACATTACTAAGTTTATCCACATAAATTCTATGTGCCTTAATTACTATATTTATTTTCGTCGTATTGCAAAGTACTTTGATAAATAAAAGCTTTCTTTTCCTGCTAAGGATTTTCTGGTAAAAAATTACAAGGAAAAATAATAAAATGAAATTAGCCATAGACCATAACATTTAGAAATTAATATTAACATTTGAATTAAATGCTTATATATTTTACATCAGAATAGAATTACAAATAATTCAATAACCTGAACCACGTATTTTAAAGTGAAATTAAGTTTGTGGTATTCCTTTGAAATGGTGTCGCCAAGCAGCGTGAAAACCTTCCGGTTAAGATTGGTTGGCGACTATGATATTCATGTATGAACGTCGCACTGTAGAAATTCTAAAGCCACCAAATTCTAGCACATATAATCATTCATCTGAAATGTGCACCTGCAAGCCATAATTTCGAATTTTTTTTTATTTATTATGTACAAATATAATGAATTTTTATTAAAAAATCTGATGTATACACCACATGACTTCCTTGTATGGAATATTAAATGATACGCACTTTTTTTTCCATTTCATTTAAACTTATTGGATTGAATTAAATATACTTCGTCGATAGCGCATAAACCACACTAGAATAAATGCACTCTTTTAAAATTCACTATATTTGTTTACCGTATCGACACTCTGGCGCTAAGTTCACTTAACAGCGTTGCATCTCATTCATTTTATAACTCAGAATATCCTCTGAAGAATTATCTGATCGTTGCCACATGCTCTATTCAAATACTCTAATAAATCTGAAACGATGTATAAAAGAAATTAAACAAACAAACAAAAAAAGAAACAGTTTTTCACAGACGATTTCAGTATTTCTCATTAAATTAATTCAGTTCTTCGCGACAAGGCAAAAATACATAAAAACTCAAAATAACTGTATTAAAAATTACGAAGTAAATCTTTAACACTTATTTCCTCGAATAAATTCTAGAATGGATTAAGCGTGATTTAATTCGCAATAATAAAAGAAGACGTTTTCTTTGTTGTTGCGAAGCCTAGTTGCTCTAAATTGGCTACAAGTCCACGATTATGCTAAGTTTCAAATGTAAACAAATATGGCTGC
The DNA here is from genome assembly GCA_000611955.2 of Stegodyphus mimosarum. Classification (NCBI taxonomy): domain Eukaryota; kingdom Metazoa; phylum Arthropoda; class Arachnida; order Araneae; family Eresidae; genus Stegodyphus; species Stegodyphus mimosarum. The sequence continues at coordinate 737,724 of KK116124.1, forward strand.
TATGGTGAAAATAATTAGGCTTAGACGCACTTAACAACTTTTAAATTGTCGATTAATTCTTTAAATAATGCATTCAGATTTACTAAAGGCATAAAACTTTAACCGGGAGATAAGAACAACATAATTCAATCATTTTTAAAGCAAAAAATGCGCAATTTACCAACATAAAGAATAAAAACACTGACCCGAGTAACAGAGTGGATATATATACATTTTTATTGCTGCCGATTGCAACCAAAAAGGGAGTGTTTAAAAAAAAAAATTCCTCCCCCCCAAAAAAAAACACTATATAATTATTATTATGAACTAGATAGTGTAACTTTTTTAATATTTGATGTTTTAATTAGATATATCATCACTGAAATGCATTTTAATTTAAATCAGTTAGATTAAAATAAAAAAAAATTAAGAACTGCCCTTATTCAATTTAAATAGCTTTGCCTAGTGACAACACTGGACAACGCGCGTGGAAAATGAAAGTGTTACATTTTCGATAGTGGCAGCACATTGCTTTTAAATAGCGGAGGTTGTTAATTAAATTTGAAAGATTGCAATTCTCCGAATGGCGACACACTAGCACGTAGAAGGTAAAAATATTTTATTTCGAGTAGTATCAACACGTTTTTAAATTGTTCAGTTTGTTAATAAAAAGTTTATACATATTATACCACATCTACATGTTATAGCAGTCCTATATACAAAATTTCAATGTTCTGAGGCTACTGGTTTTGAGTTATGCCAGATACATACGTACGTACAGACACCATGAAAAATATCTCTTCTGAATCCATTTTAAATCAGTTTTATAATTCGTATGGGGAAAGAGAATCCTTTAGTCTGTCCTTGCATACAGATGTCCCTGAAAAACATCGTTAAATTGCATTGGATAGCGGACAAAATAGATATTTTCGTTGAAATATGGTACCCGGAATTTTTCGTGATTACAATGCTTCGTTTACTTCGTGCAAGGAAGTAAAAACTAAGTGATTTAAAAGTGAGCAGTGCCAACACTGCTTGATATATAACATTTTTATCTTCAGATAACAAAATGTAAGAGAGAGATGACTACAACTGCAACTACGACTGACCGTGAGTGTCAGTATGTATGCCTCTTGCTACTATTCAGTAAAGAACCAGCGCAGTGCCTCTGAATTTTAATGAGATTTTATGTTTTTATACGTAGTGTCTTTTTCCTAAGCCCAAACGGCATATTGCGTCGTTTCACTCTCTGCTTTGATCCAATTTTCAAACTGTTGCCACCAAATATTATCGCCGTGTATTATATTTAAAGAAACTAAATAATTAAAATCTGTATGAATACATGAATGTTTCTCGCACTGTGAAAAAACAACTCAGAGCTATCCAGTTTTGAATGACGTAGTCCTGCAACCGAACATGAGTACTTGGAAGCCCGAATTTGTTTTATTATCTATTTCAAATTTTGTGAAACTTTAACGAATTTTTGATTAACAAACTCAACGATTTCGCTGGACGAAAAAAAAAAAAAGTTTTTATCTCCAGCGTGCGAGACTGTGGTGTATCGGAAATTCGAAAAATATGCTGTTTGCTGTTTTTAAATATTTTGCGATATTGCCGTTGAATTGAATTTTATGTGGCTTATGTGCGAAGAAAATATTTAATAAATAAAGGTAACACACAAAATTTTAGAAAACGCCCTCTAGGGCGTATTATAAAATCCGAAAGGCTTTCAGGTTTTTTCCTTCCCCTCACCTGTTTTCTTTTTGTAATGTCGTTAGCAATTTTAAGAAAGTTAATGCGAAGAGTCAAGCGACGAACAAAATGGTTAGGATCATGTCACCATGGAGGTGAAAAAAAAAAAAAAGAGATTGTTCAAAGATATCAAAATGACATGCGTATCTGGAACTTGGCTGTTGCATGCGGAATAGCGGGAACAAGACCCTATTAAATACGCTAACGTTTAAATAAATTAGAAAAACACTGTTTTTGTTTTTTTTTTTTGTAAGAGAGTTTACTTTTCTTATCGAATTGACTTTAGGGAACTTCCTTTCCTTTGAAGATCGTTATACCAAGGTTCGAAAGTAACCTAAATTTCCGTGAAGTGAGAAAGCAGTCAGCGTTTAGTTTACCCAAAACCCTCATAAAGCTTAACTGTAACTTAACACATCTTCTGAATATCATTTATTTACCATGGTGTCTATTACTATATAAAATCCATTCCTTCTAAGTTTCATGCGGCCATTTTGTAAGTTCTCGGAAGATGTTCATCCGCCTAGGACCGTGACCTTCGTAGGTCACGTTAGGGTGGGCATCTAGCATTTTTTGTGGCTACAGTTTAGTCATTTGTAGTAAATGATCGTCTGACACGCTATGGCAGTGCCCTTTGCCGCCGAGCATCTCCTAGAGGAGGAATGGGAATGATTCTTGTCTTCTAAAATCGTATTTTCAATTAAAAGTTCGATTAGACCTTCCTCGAAAGATTTTAATTAAAAAAGGGGGTGGGAGAATATTGCAATCTGAAAACTTTAAATTACAACCTAATACTTCCCTCCCCCCCAAAAAAAACGCTATATAATTATTATTATGAGCCCAGATAGTATAGCTTTTTTAATATTTGATGTTTTAATTAGATATATCATCAGTGAAATGCATTTTAATTTAAATCAGTTAGAATAAAATTAAAAAAAATTAAGAACTGCCCTTATTCATTTTAAATAGCTTTGTTTAGTGACAACACTGGACAAGGCTCGTGGAAAATAAAAGTGTTACATTTTCTATAGTGGCAGCACATTGCTTTTAAATAGCCGAGGTTGTTAATTATATTTAAAAGATTGCAATTCTTCGAGTGGCAGCACACTAGCACATAGAGGGCAAAAATATTTATTTCGAGTATTATTAACACATTTTTATATTGTTCAGTTTGTTAATAAAAAGTTTATTAAATTCACTCAAATTTTTTTTTAAACTGTTCAAAATTTAGGCTTCGGATGTGTACATGGGCGGGTAGAGAACTAAATCTGTTTAAAATTTTGCGCCTGTAGTTGCCATCGCTTTTTTACAATGGGAAGAACAAACCAGCATACATACATACTTACACCCAAATTCTCCATTATTTAATAATAGTGACATTTAAAAATTGTTTAAATGTGCCCCCCCAGAAAGCAAAAACTAGAAATATTTTGCTTTTATTCTTAAATAAACTTTATACCTCTTGAAGCCGACTTGTGGATTCGGTTTTTGCTGTTGAATATAGTTAAAGTCAATTCGTAATGAATTTCAGTTTTAAAAACTGCGTTTGCTTTCTGTATTTTTTTATTGAGCGTAAAATAGTTTAAACCAAAAAAATTATCAGAGTATTTTTTAAAGGGGTATATAACCTAATTGTGAGAGAAACATGCCAAATTTACCAAAAATAAACAAATAAGTAAAACGCCGTTAAATAGTATAGGCTATTCAAAATCGACACCAACAAAACGTTACCGTCCCCCCTTTTTTTTAAAAAAGTACGAAAGAGCTATAAGCTGCCGCCCAACTGGTATAGTGGTTAATGACTCTGATTGTCGTAGAGATGAACCAAAGCCACTGAAGACGACAAGTCTTTGAAACCTGAAGATCTATCTTTAGAAGGCTTTGGATAGGCTCGGATTCGAATTCCGGTGAAGAGCATGGGTGTAAATGTCCGTCCCTACTTAGGAGACAACGGTAACCACCTATTAGGTGCTTCCATAATCAAATGCCACCACTTCCGGGCTTTGTGGCGCAAGGCAAATGCCTATTAAATAAAGCGCCCGGCCATTAAAAAAATCTGATGTGTAGACTGCATGATTTCTTCGCACGGAATGTTAAATTATACCCATTTTGCATTTCATTTGAATTGATTGAATTAAATCTACTTCGTCGATAGCGCATAAACCACAATAGAATAAATGCACTCCTCAAAATTCACTATACCATAACGACACTCTGACGCTAGGTTCACTTAATAGAAAAATTTTATTATTTTTCTATTGAGAATAGAATGGAATTAATAAGAAACAGACTGAGAAACTTCTAAAAAAACATTTCATTTATGTTCCATAGTATTTGCTTTGAGAAGAAAATAAGTGATTATAATCTCTAGTATTTAAATAATGAAGGATTTGATTGTATCTGTATGTTCCTTGCACTGTGGAAAAAAGAGTGCAGCACTTCCAAATAAAACATTTTTATCTTCGCGCGAGACCGTTGCCATTCGACAAAATGTAATGTCTTTCAATTTTAATTAACAAACTCCGCTATTTAAAAGTATGTATATCATCTGAAGAATTACCTAATCGTTGCCACATGTTCTATTCAGATATTAAAATAAATCTAAAACGATGTGTAAAAGAAATTAAGCAAACAAAAAAAAAATCTGAAATGTTTCAGATTTTAAATTACGTCCAAAGGGACGTTTATTTAACATTTTGTGTGTTACCTTTATTTGTTAAATACCATGTTCTTCGCACTTTTAAACCATAAAATTCAGTTCAACAGCAATATCGCAAACTAATTTTAAAATGAGCATATCTTTAGAATTTCTCATACACAATCTCGCTCGCTTGAGATAATTTTTTTTTTTTTAGTCCAAAGGTGCTTTGTCCCTCAGAGACTATTGTTTTCGTTTTGTGATTTTGCGTCGAATCAATCGAACCTCACGAATTTTACGCCGAATGTCCGTTTCACTTTTCAAATTGTCGCCACCAAATATTATCGTCCTGTATTATATTTGGAGAAATTAAATAATGAATACTCTGCATAAATGTATGTATGTTTATCGCATTGTGATAAAACAACAGTACCTAGAACCATCCAATTTTGAATGACGTAATCCTTCGTCGAATATGGGTATCCGGAAGCCCTAAATTGGAATTTGGAATTTGTTTTATTATCGAATTCACATTTCGTTAAAATTTATAACGAATTTTTGATTAACAATTTCAACAATTTCAAAGAGAATAATGGCAACACTGTAGGGAATAAAAAATTTTTATCTCCAGCGCGCGAGACTGTGTTTCGGAAATTCTAAAGATATGCTCAATTTAAAATTATTTTGCGATATTGTCGTTGAATTGAATTTTATGGTTTAAGTGCAAAGAACATGATATTTAATAAATAAAGGTAACACAGAAAACGTTAAAAAAAGCCCTTTTGGGCGTAATGTAAAATCTGAAACCTTTCAGATTTTCTTTTTATTATTATTATTATTATTATTATTCCGTACATTATTCCCAGTCATCGCTTTGAAATCGTTGAGTTTGTTAATCAAAAATTTTTTAATGTCTGACAAAATATGAAATAGATAATAAAACAAATTCTAAATTCCAATTTAGGGCTTCCAGATGCCCATATTCAGTAGAAATTACGTTATTCAAAATAATATATATATATATATATATATATATATATATATATTTATACACTTTTGGTGCGGCCAATTGCAACCAAAATAGGAGGTGCATATCTACATATTATAGCAGTCCTATATACAAAGTTTCAACATTCTGATACTACTCGTTTTTGAGTTACGCGAGATACATACATGCATATGTATGTACGCACAGACGCTACAAAAAAACAAATCTCTTCAGAATCCATTAAATCAGTTTTATAATTTTTTTTTGGGGGGGAAGAGGCTTTTATGCTGCCCTTACGTTCAGATATCACGCAAAAACATCGTTAAATTGCATTCGCTAGCGGTCAAAATGGATATTTTCGTTGAAATATGATACGCGAAATTTTTATCGATTACAATACTTCCTTTTTACTTTGTATAAGGAAGTAAAAAGGGCTATTAGCTTCGAAACGAGATTTTGCGTTGTTTCACTTTTTATTCGAGTTTGTTCCCATTCGGAAAAACGTCAGGTATTATTCTTTAATATTTAATCTGTTATTCGTTAACAAGCTAAGCTACACTAGTGTGCAAAATCAAGAAGATTTGCACATTATTTCGAATTTCTGAAAAAAAAAAAAAACTAATGGACAGATATTAGCAAAATTTGTTATGAATATGCATTTATAACAGAGAAAGAGATATACCATTCATTTATGTACGCATGATTATCAATAAAGCTCACAGTGCAGGGATGTCCAAAATCCACGTTTGATATCGAACTGAAAATGAGTTTAATATGGGGTATGGCTCCTCTCGCAGCCAAACAGGTAGTGCAGTGTGAGGGCATGCTAGACGGGAGGCAATGGAGGAATCCTTGTGGCAGTCATCCCACTCCTACTGCAAAGCAGTTTAGCTACGGATGGTTCTCAGAGGGGGAATGGCGAGATGAAATTGCCTTCTGTAGAGTGTCCTAGACATGTTGTGTAGGATTAAGGTCAGAAGAACTGGCTGGCCAATCCATGCGGCAAGTATCCTCACTTTCCAGGTATTCATCCACCAACTGAGCTCTTTGTCCAAAACATGCATAGCTGTGCGGCCGTCCAGTATTATGCCTGCTCAAACCATTTTACCGCCCCACCGTAATGATCTTTTTTTTTTCCCTGCTGAGAGAGCGATGATTTCGTGTTACAGGCTCTTTCCTGATATAGGTACGCCAAGAATCAGTGTCCAGACTGAATATCGACTTATCTGTAAGCAGAAAGGTGTTCCACTAAAAGTATAGTTCAAGTTGCCAGTTGTGTGCACTATACTAAACGCGCTGTCTTGTATTCTCAGCGAAGGCTAAGCAAACAGCGGGTCTTCTGGCATACAGCCTATCTAATGAAAACTTTAGATTGCGTGTAAAATGCAGTCTCTAACTCCATTCGATTCAAAGATACTGCATCTAAAAGCTTTCTCGTAAGTTAAGTATGTCTCTCAAAGTGCTTATTAGGAGTTATGTTCTAAGGGTTTCCTAGAAAGGTGTTATTTAAAGAAGTATTTGATAAAAAAAAACTTTCTATATTTTTACATAAATTTTAATTCAGATATATGGGTTTGGATCTGCTATAGAGTTTCGTGGTAAAAACTAAAAATTGAAGTGATTTTTAGAAAACTGGCTTTTGCGCTGCGATGTGAAAGATAAAGGTATTTTATTTCAGGCAGTGGCACCGTATTACTTTTAAATAGCGGAGTTTGTTAATTAAAATTGAAAGACATTACATTTTGTCGAATGGCAACGGTTTCGCGCGAAGATAAAAATGTTTTATTTCGAAGTGGTGCACTGTTTTTCCGTCGTGCAAGGAACATACAGGTACAATCAGATACTTCATTATTAAAAAAGTAGAGATTATAATCACTTATTTTCTTCTCAAAGCAAATGCCATGGAACATAAATGAAATGTTTTTTTAGAAGTTTCTCAGTCTGTTTCTTATTAATTCCATTCTATTCTCAACAGAAAAATAATAAAATTTTCTTATTTGAATCAGCTTTCTTAGTATTGCTGCAATTTAAATAAATTAAATAGCTCGAATGTTATATAAATTTGAAATCTTCTTCACAAATCAATTTCCTAAATGATTCTTTTAGGTTGGTTTAGTTGACAGTGAAATATTAGAAAATCTTTAGCTGCATGATACATTTTCTGCTATAAAAACAAATTTCCCTCTGCCCCTCATTTCTAATAATAGTTCCTCTGATAAGGATTTTCCTCTGCTATTTTCCCTTCTTATCGAACACCTGTTCATCAAAAACCACTCAGGCTGCCTTAATTTAAATCGTCGGGAAACAAACGATCCGCCATATTTTCAAAACCTGTAACGGTAAGATATGTTTCAAATACTCATTCGTTCTTTTTTACTAAGTGATAGTTTTTGTTGATAATTTTATGATGTACTTAAGCTAATTTGGTTTCTCATTATAAATTAAAGTGTGTTCATTATTTGCATTGGTCTAATTTCGTTATATAATTGATTATGTTACATATTTTCGTCAACTATAAATTCTTTTAAGCCTAATTTTAGCTATAAGTGCAGAGTGAAAAGTTTTGAAATGTTCCATCCATCCACACACACACACACACACACACATATATATATATATACTATAGTATAGTGTATATATATATATATATATATAATTCATTAATTTAAAAAAAAAAAAGCAAAAAAGTAAAGAACAAAGTATCGGATATTAGTAACGGAAAGAATGTTTTTGAACTCAAAACATATAGCAACAGAATTCTAAAAAATATTCGTTCGTAAAGAACAGTGATAATAAACATGGAAATAAATTTCTTGAACACTTTTATAAATTTTGGTTTTTTTTTTTTTTCTGTTCTTGATGAAATTCAGAAAGGTGGCGCGAAAGGCTTTATTGATTGAAGAAGGAAGTTCTGCATCATATGCCACTGAAATTTATTGAACATTTCTTTAAAATTAACTTGAATTTTGCGTAATTATAAATATTTTCTAATACTGTTATGGTAAAAATACGATTGGCAACATTTCGATTATGTTAAATATTTCAAATCATTCTTTTGGTGTTAAATTCACTGCCTTTTTTGGTTTGCTTTTACAATGGCATTTGTTTTTGAGTATTTGTGTTTTTCAGATTTATTTGCAAATATGTTTTACTAAATAATAGTGAAATGACGTAATTTTTCTTTGCATATTCTGCTGATCAAGTTTTTTTTAAACATGGTTGTTTCGAAAACTTCTGAAAATTAATTTATATAAATATTCGGACTCTTTGAAAAACATGAAAATAACGGGATGTTTAATACATCTTTGGATAAACTTTAGTTAAAATTACATTTTTCGTGCTCATTAGCGTAGATGCAACTAATTTTCGGAGGCAAGAGTATTACATTTGTTCCATTCATCCGTAAGATCTGCTTTTAAAAGAAATGTCATGTTTCCTAATTGTTTTCTCTAACTTACTCCATAGAATAGGATTTAAGCGGAAGAAATGGGAGAGTTTTGGTAACTTGAGGATAGTCTTAACCATAAACGAACGTTTAAGGCTGCATGTTTAGGATTATTATCCGGATAAAACTTGAATGTGTTTTGCATTCCATTTTTTCTAGCAGATGCTTTCACGTTTTCGTAAAGAATACTTATATATTTGCTCTTATCCATACTGTTTTCCATAAAAGTTATTTCAAACCCTCATGTCTGCACCCCATGCTTAACAATATGCAATAGATTTTCTGGATTCAGTTCCTCACGGTAATTCGTTCGTTGGATTCAAATATATTAAATTTTGACTCGTCAACAAATATAATTTTATCCAATATCATAAATCGCTGTTTTGGATTTTGCGAACGCCAGACGTATTTACATAGTTTTCGTGTTGGCAAAGAATTTCCTTCTTCTTGATCGCACCCATTGTGACCATATGTACACTGGTCATAAAAATTAAAGAATAATTAGAAAACATATCCTCACTAAGTTAATGTTTCAACCATTGCCCAATGCTATAATTATTTATGTTAATTGAATACAATTGTACTCAAAATTGCAATTCGGCGAACACGTTAGCGCCAGAAATATGCAAATTCGGTGATTGACAATGTGGTAAGCTATGGACGTATGTTGGAATTCCGGTTTCTAGTGTTGCTTAAAGTGAATGGCGTTTCTGAAAGTGATCAGTCAGCAATTATGGCTCAAAGGCATCATTTAAGTCAAAAGTGGTGAATAATTGATAGAATCGAGGAAGATCAAACGCAAATGGAGCTCACCAAGATTTGAATATCCCTGAAAGTGTCATATTAAGAGTTTGGAGCCGCTTGTTAATCACTTGGTCAAGGGTAACCAAGAGCAACAACTCTATCAGAAGGCCGTTTTAGGTCACTATCGGCTCGAAGAACCCGCGAAGCGACTGCAAGAGATTTGGTTTTAGACCTTCACTCTGCCGCAAGAACTCAAATTATCCATTCTGCTACTGCACAACGAGGCTTAACGAGGTTGGATGATTGTATGCGAGAAAACCAATGGTTTGTGCCCCACTCATTCCAGCTTGAGGCCCATTTAAACTGGTGCCATCGTCATGCTGAATGGAGCCAAGACGACTGGGCCCGAGTATTGTTTATTGGCGAGTCCAGATATTATCCGAGTAGTGATTCTAGATGTGTTTTAATCTGGAGATAGAAACGAATACGCAGCTTGCCTTCCCTTGTCCATAAAATATCCCGTTTTCTGCGATCGCGATTTAATGGCTTGTGGAGGTATCATAACAAATGGCTGCTTTCAAGGAGGTTCTGTAACCGCTTGTATAAATGTGGGCGAGGTAGTGGAACTCGTAAGTTAGACTAACGGGTTGCTGTTGGTCCAGAGTTTTTGCTAATGGATGATAACGCTCAGCCTTATCGAACTTATGTGGTGTCAGGATATTTGCAAACAGAAGATATCATTCGAATGGATTGACGATCTTACTCACTTGACTTGAACCTGATTGAGCGTGTGTGGGATGCCTTAGGGTGCCAAATTTCAGCCCGCCAAATTCCTTCCCGGACTCTCTAGGAGCTGAAAAGTGCGCTTGTAGAAGAGTGGCGTGCGATCCATAAGACCTGATCAACGCTTTGTTAAAGTTTATAAATTCAAGATGTAAGGTTATGTATATCTATCCGGGGTGACCATAAACCATATTAAAGAAAAATTTTGTCCTCAAGAGGTGACTTAATTTTTTCATAGTTTTCCAATTCCAAAATTTGGTTTTATTTTCAAGATTTTACGAATAATCAACTGCCAAACATTGTAATTTATGTTAACTAAATGTTTTTGTACAAATTTCTAGTAGTAATTTTTCATTAAGTATCAGTTATTTTTATTTCTGCCATTATTAGCCTTTAATTTTGATGACTAGTATACTGCATGATTTTTCTGTTACTTTCAAAGTTAAATTTTATTGCATACCGTTCTTCTACAAGTTTTACACCACTAATTTTCGGGCCTTGTTTGATTTTTGATAGATCGAATCTCCGATTCTTTGGTGTTAGTTTGGAATATGGTCCAATTTCAGAGCATTTTTAAGTTTCGTATAATTACCATTTTTTATAGCATCAAAGATAATTGAACGCTATGCATCAAGAACTTTTTACATATTTCGAATACTTTTATTTTCTTTAAAATGATTAATTTTTTAGCAGAAATTGTTATTAATTTGCAGTGTCTTGCCATGTTCGTTTTAGATGTGTTTTCGTTAATATACTTTGCTAGACAAATAATAATTTTCAAACTCAGACAATGCTTCTTGTGATGTATTTTCATTTAAAACAAAAAAAATTATGACAAGAAACATCGTCTGGTGGAACATTTCAACAAAACTTTCGAGTGTCCGGGATTATTATGTGAGTGATTAACTGACACTATTTGAATTAATTATTTTATTGCGAAGAATATTTTGATGTAGAGAAAGAGTAATACATTAGAAACAGTTGGTAGTTTGTGTTTCCGTGTTTAGTATAAAGAACTGTGCAAACAACTTTAAAAAATATAAGTGTCTGAAAGCAAATATGAGCCAGATATGTAAAGCGCCTGTTGCATTTTTTAGATTTTAATTTGGAGGGCATTTTGTAGAATATTTTTTAGAGTTACTGTAGCCATTTCAAATATTCATTTATCTGAAATCAGGAGAGAAACACGCCACGTGAAACATGAAATTAGCAGCACAACAACCTTGAGTTTGGCGTAGATTTTTTAAGCTCCCTAACGATTTCGAGGGCAAACAGGTACAGATCTCTCTTCGTCAGGAGAAAAGTAGGGGTAACGGTCGTATTTGTACTCCACAGTAAAGCGAACGAGAAAGTAGCGCCATATCTCGGTAAAAATGTTAACGAAATTGAAAAATTAGGTCAATAGAATTTTAAAAGCGTTAGGAAGGACTGGATTGGACTTAAAGTCATTAACTAAACAAGTTAAATCTTTATGAATGTGAAGAGCTTCAAGACAAGAAAATCCAGTTCAGGAACTTAAGAACATTTCTGAATGATTTTTACGGATTTAACATATTTCCAATTTCTCCTATTTTGTACGTTCACCTATGTCCTGAGTTTTTTAACATTTTGGAAAAACTGTTTGCTTTAGAATAGGGTAGTGTAGCTTCAGTAGCCATTTTCTGTGACCTGGTCATAGACATTTGATATGATAGCAATTTACAGTGAGAGTTTCTAGGTTATAGCATTTAGCTAGTGTGTCAGAGGTAATTTGTAGTTGACTCATTTCATCAAAGATACCATACGAAGAGTCGTCGACCATTTTTTAGCTTTAAATCTATATACCAAAAACTTCAGTTTTTAATTCCTTGTGCGAAATAAAGGAAGTATTGTAAGCGCGAAAAATTTCGCTTATCGTATTTCAACAAAAAATATCCATTTTGTCTGCTCTTGATTTCATTTGAACGATGTTTTTGCGTTACGTCTGTACGTGCGGACAGAATAAAGGACTCTTTTTCCCAAATCGGATTGTGAAATGGATTCAGAATACATTGTTTCGTGACGTTTGTACATATGTAATTATGAATGTAGGATAACTCGAAAACGAATAGCCTCAGAATGTTTAAATTTTGTATATAGAACTACTATAACATGTAGATGTGACCTTCCTTTTTGGTTGCAATCGGTCCCACCAAAAGTATGCAAATATATGTGTATATATACCCGCTCTGTGTCTCAGCTCGGTGAGCTAAGTTTTTCTATTCTTATATGTTGGTAAATTGTGCAGTTTTTTGCTTAAAGGTTAAATTGATATCTAAGTGCTTCCTGGTCTAATTAAATTCATCAATAAGGACTTCTTCTAATTGCCTTTTTTTAGTAAAATCTAATTATTTAAGTCAAAAATTTATCATGCTATAGTCAGTGTCTAGAGAAGTGAGTTAAAAAGGGCGAAGACTGTGAGCGAAGCAAAGTAATAAGAAACAAACAGGAAATGAAAATAAAGGTGTAATTAAATTTTCTTGATATAAAAAGTGGAAATAACGTTGAGAAAAGAAAACAGTTTGTGAAATTCTCTCGTGCCTCCTTGAAAACAAAACTATCGATTATGGCAGGTAAACAAAGAATTTCTTTTCAAAATCTTTCTTTCAGAATGACGGCAATTAATTTATTTATTCTTTTAAAGCACTATTTCATCCAACTTTAGTGGTCATAAAATTGGTTTACACAATGAGATGCCCGGAATTTTTATATGGAGATTAAACATATCACAAAGGATATAAACATGCCCTTAGTTTCAAAGAGCATAATAGTATTTGAAAGCAATTTACATGCGCATCATTTTAATTCTAATTTCTAAAAACTTCATTCTAGCGTATATTCTATATCGCAGAAGTAGTCGTTACACTGAATCAGATTTGAAAGTCCGAAGCTTTTTGTGTCATAAATGTTAAATTTTTTACTTTTCTTAAGCTGTCTATTTATTTGTTGCAAGATATCGCCTATCTGCAGAAGGTACTTGCTTTTTATAACGGTTCCCATTATTTAATCAGCCCAAACCTTCGCCATACGACCCTCAGTCGTAACCAAGGTCATTTGTAGTCCGTCTATCACGAGATCTCTGAGTAGGGTTTCCGTAATGGCGCAGTCATTTAACATAATTGATTTGATTTGGTTTATTCGATTATGGCAAAGCATGTGAGAGCTATCTAGTAAGGGAAGAGATACCTTCGTAGAGGACATTTTAAGGGAATCTGTCTTGTATACACGTTACACATGGGAAAATCCACGAAAAAGCCCATGCAGCCAATCTATTCGCCTGCAATCGAACCCATTTCAAATTATCAGAGTTCAGCTACTATAGCGCGTGGCGCTTAGCTCTCCATTAACACGAGGGCTCTTAGCACCATATATATAAGAAGGGCGGTAATGAGCCTGAGAAAATGAAGATTCGCATTGTAACCTATTTACTTTCTAATACCTGAAAGAAGAGTTTACCATTAAAAAATTCTAAAAAGCATAAACGATGTAAGGTGTTATAATTATTGAGAAACAAATGATTCAATACTGTTGTTACATAGCATATGGTGCTAAAAATGTCTAAAACTTCTGATGTTCATAAAAATTATCAGTTGGGTATATTCTTAATTAAATGTATTTTAATTTATAACCACTCAGATTCCTATTATTAAAAAAATGAAGAATCTGTATGTATGTATCAAAGAAATCAAATGCACGGGAAGTTCGTGAAAGAATTGCTAAGAAATCACGATATTATCACTATGAGCTTTCACTTCGAATTGGCTGCAAATGGACAAATGTTTATGAGGGGCTAAATTTCGAGAATCTTTGAGCGGATTCCAAAAGTTCTCGAAGGGTCGAGAAGGTTTTGAAATATGTATTTTCAAGTAATGGCCGAGTATGATCTGTTGTCTGCTAGAAGAGACACAAAACTCAAGGAATTTCCGCTTTCAGAATGTAACTTCCAGGTCTACGTTTGTGATCCTGCTTTTCGGCTCTTATTTCTTCAATTCCGTTCAGTTTTAATTTATTTTATTATCCTGGAACGGTCGAGAAGCTCCTGGGAAGAGCACGCCAGCCATTACGGCTCCGCGGAGTAGAGATTAGGAATCATTGCCCTAGAATGACGGTCTCCAAACTTCATTGATCACATACCCCTAAGATGAAAATAATTACGAGTTGTACCCCGTATAATATGATGTAATATATCATAGAATACGTTATATAATCGAGCAGAACAGAATAGTGAGCCTACTTCTTTGGGGTACCGCCAAGTACCACTTTGCATACTCCACTTCGGAGAGACCACTATTCTAGAAGTTTGATTTGAAGTCTGATATCAAACAATGAATGCGAATCGTTTAAATCGAAGCGAGTTTTTATTAAATAATTTAAATTTTCCATAAGTTATTACAAAGAACTAAGACTACTATTTTTATAAACTATTTATTTATAGAATATAATGGACATGAGAAGTTGTGTTTTGACAATTTCGATATAAATTGAATCGAAGAAAACATCAAATTGTTTATTCAGAGTCATGATCAGCATATTAATGCCTTCCTGTGTCGAAAATTTGCGTGCGGTAATTGCATGTTCTCATTTACCACCAAAATTAAGCCTTCGAAGGCGATTTTGGTAATTTTCCTTTTTTTTTTTTTTAACATACCTGTTGTTTGATGTATTATTGTAGCGAATAATTTCATTCCCCCTTTGAATTTTGTAAAAAAAATTTAGTCTTCGGTGAGGCGCAAAAAAGTTTAATGGAAGAGCAAAAATGAAGTCACGATATTTATAAGAATTTGTCCCTCATTCGATTAAAATTAGCTCCTTTTACACATGGGTCGTTTGCAATAATAATGTTTCGCGCCACAAACACGCCAGTGGACGATGTGGGAGGGGTAGCGGAACTTTCACCCTTCTTCACCCCCTACTTTACACTAGTTCTTTGATCTTTGAATGTTCGTTCGACCGGCGAATAGTACCTTGTATGCTTTTTTGGAACAATTCCAAAATCAATTGGCCACCAGTTAATATTGGACCTTTAACGCCATTGGACGGTTGTTTCACTCTTGGACATTTTTGCGCTATTTGCTTGAATGAACACGTGAAAAGATCCTGTTTTGAAAACCGGGAAAGGGGGGGGGGAAAAGATGCCGGAGAGGGGAAAATATTACTTTCTTTCTGGAATAGTTTTTATTTAATATATATATATATCTTCATTTTTTTTTCGCTCCCCAACGGCAAGAGTCGCTTTCAGTCGACTTTATCAGCATTTGATGTTATTTCTTGCGTGAAGGAAAGGTAGCGAATGGGGTATAAAAATGAAGAGGGTTTTGGTATATTTTTTCGCGCCTTACTGCGGATGTATTTGGTTGCAATGTAATGGAGTAAGAAGATTGTAATAGTGAACAAACGTGAGGCTTTAAATGAGAACATACCCGCGCTTGTTTCTCTGGAATTGAATAAATTGAGCTGCTCAACGAGGGTTGCTTCAACTATACAGGTCGTACACTTGTTAAAATGGCGAAAATAAAATTAGAATTCTTATAAAAATTATTCTTCAGTTACAAGCTTTTGTTGTCCACATATCTAAAATTTGGAATTTAGATATTTCAACGGCGGTCACTGTAAAACTCTTAATAAATAGCTCGTGGAATTCATTATTTTTTTTTAAATCAATTCTTATTTGTGAAACTTGTTTCGTTCGTTCAACAATTGCACAGTAATGGTTACAATTAAGAAAGGAAGAATTGGATCTAAAATTTCAACGTTTCAGTCCTGAAAATTTTTCATATTATCTGTGAGTTTGTCCGTAAAGTAACTTTTCTTTAAACTTTATCTAATTTCATATAATGCAGAAATAATACGTTAAATGTTTACTAATAGAAAAAAAAACTGATGTGTACACAGCATGACTTCCTTGTACGGAATATTAAATTATACGCATATTTTCCTGCATTTCATTCCTTCATTTTCCTTCATTTAGACAGAAGAACAAATTTTTCGGAGCATAAGACATTTGGCCCCACTGTGGGCAAAAAGGCACTGAAGTTGGTGCAGAAATTGACTTAATTCACAATGCTATTAAGTTTCAAATGTAAACAAAAAGCGGCGTTGTTAGACCTAGTGGAACTTAGACAACATTTAAATCGTTGATAATTTTACAACTATTTCATGCAGATGAACTAAAGGCATAAAAAGGTTAACCGGAATATAAGAACAATATAATTCAATCATTTTTAAAGCAAAAAAGGCGCAATTTACCAACATATAAGAATAAAAAAAACTTAGCTGCAGATGTTATTGCAGTCCCATATACAAAATTTCAACGTTCTGAGGTTACTCTATTTTGAATTGTGCCAGATACATATATACGTTCCTACATACGCACGCGCGTACGTACAGACATCGCAAAAAATATCTCTCCTGAATCCATTTCACAATCCGTTTTGGGAAAAAGAGTCTTTTATTCTGTTCGTACGTAAAGATGCACGCGTTCGTACCGAAAAACAATGTTCAAATGGAATCGAGAGTGATCAGAATGCATATTTTCGTTGAAATACGATAGCCGAAATTCTTTACGATTACGATACTTCCTTTACTTTGTACATGGAAGTAAAGACTGTTGTATTCAGTTTTGCTTTCCAAATGCTTGCGTTCTTCTTCCTCTGTCCCTCCGTCTCCTCAGAAGAATACCATATATTAATTCTGTGTCATTTAATTTCATATGCTATATCTCTACCGTAACGGCAAATTTTTTAAATGCAAAGCATATAAGTAACAAAAAATAAGCAAAGATGAAAGTAAATTAACTAAACATGCTAAGTATTAGTCGGATAGATCAAAATAGTATTTGTTATATCAGTTTTAAAAGGGACGTCAGTCCCGAATGGGATATTAGTTAGTCTTGAAACGGCATTTTGCTTCGAAACGGGTAAATACGTTGTATCACTTTTGAAATCGTTACCACGAAATTTTTCGCTGTCTATTATATTTAAAGAAATTGAATAATGAAGAATCTGCATGACTGTATGTATGCTACTCGCATTGTGGAAAATTAGCGGTACCTAGAGCTATCCAGTTTTGAATCATCCAGTTCTCCACCGGAACGTGGGAACCTGGAAGCCCGAAATTTGAATTTCGACTTAGTTTTATTATCTATTTCACATTTTGTAAAGCTTTAATAACTTTTTGATTATCGAACTCAACTATTTCAAAGCGAATAGTGGCAGCACTGTACGGGGGGGGGCGGATTTATCTGAAGCGCGCGAGGCTGTCTATCGGAAATTCTAAAGATATGTTGTTTTAAATACTTTATGATTTTGCTGTTGAATCGTAGCGTAAGCGCCAAGAATGTGATATTTAATAAATAAAGTAAACACACAAAACGTTAATAATAAAAAGACAAAAAAAAAAGTTGTGTAAGCCATCGTACTAAGAAAACTGAACAGTGATATGATGAAGAGAGACTGAAAAAACAAATAAAAAAATGTTTGCCAACATTTAAGCCTACATGGGGAGTTCTAAATATGTGCTTCTGTGCTGCTTTTAAAATTTTTGTGATTTCGATGTTGAATTATACGTAGCGCTCTTTTCAGGAGTGAGTATAAAAAGCAGACTAGGTAGACTGCGAACTCAGCGAGAGCGTGAAAATCCTTAACAAGCTGTTTTGGGCGACCGTCATAATCTGAAACCTTTCAGATTTTTTATTTATTTTGTTTTTTGGTCCGTTATCAAAGGAAATCTGTCCATCACTTCTTTAGGAGATGTAACAAAAATTAATTTTTTTTTTCTTTCCTTATTCGATATAATTGCCCGTTTACAGCTGCATGGATCGCTTGGTATGTCTTAGTCAGTTATAAACAGGAAGGGGCCTGTAACATTTAATTGACAAAGGCAGCATGATAATTAGGAGCAAACATCACTGAACCGACACTAAATCTCAAAGATCCTCGACAATGAGAAATCTGGCAGGTGTGGCTCCGTTAAATCTGAGCATAACTCTAGGCGATGAACTATGTTAGTGATGTCATTTAATATCCGCAATCGTATTGTATCTTGTAACACAGCGTTTGACACTGGTTATTTTCTTATGCTTTGAAGAGAATTATCCTTTTAATAAATTTTCCGTATTATCTTGCAAAATTACTGCATGAATATTCAATAGATAATCAGATAACGAGTATTCGGCGTCATGTCCTGCGAACTGGATGACAGACTCCGATGTTTCAAATTAAAGCCCTAATAGATTTATGCCGGCGTTAAAGTAATCAAATAAGCTCATCGGCAGAGAGTTGCCATCCAGGGACGACCAGTAACTCCCTTTTATAAATTCATTTAAAGACTTGGGAGATGTGCAATAATTTCATTTGTTTCTTGTTCTTGACCTAGGTTCGATTGCCTAAGCCCTGCTAATCCAAGATGGCTCCCACGTGGCTTCCATTAATTACTGCAGCGCTGTTCTCTTGTGCCTTTGTTGCTTGCGAGCCAGCAGAAGGTGAGTACATTTTGCCATTTTTAATTATTATTCTTGGTAACCGATATCTATTCGATTTGCTGATGAAGGAGAATATTTCTAGCAAGATTCCAGAGTGCCAAGCACTGGAAATGAGAAGACAAAGGATTGCTTTAGTATTGTTCTCTTAATATAGCCAACATTTTTTTATCCATTTAATTCCTTTTGCTGTTTTCGTTGTTTTTATGTAATAATATACAAATATATTCCAAATGTAAATGTGTGTATTTTTCGAATTATTGACAACAGTAGTTGTCAAAGTATTAGTCGCGGCCCACCACTACTAGCTCGCGAACTAAATTTCGAGGCAAAGTGCCTGTTGAACCCGTTCCCGAAACAGCCTGGCTAAGAGAAAGGATGCTTCCACGAAGGCATCCTTCCTCTTAGCCAGCTAGCCTTGGAAGGGCTTTACCATAGTCAATTAAACCAAATCGTGCCACTTTTACATGTGCCTTTCATTCTGAAAGATCTGCTGTCTTAAACTAGAACTTTTTCGCCCCTTTCAGCTTCAATGTGTTGCATTTTTCTAAGACTTATTAAAAGATCTCATAATATAACCAGTATGTTATAGTGCGACAAGCTAACTAAAGTACAAAGAGAAGGGGAAAGAAAGGTTAAAGCCGAAGACAGAATAAAACGAACCACGAGTTATTTCTAGTATAAAGAATGGATGGTGAAGTATCAGAAACTCACCCTTCTTTACGTTGATACGAGAGGGTGGAAAACGAAGGCGAATATGGGAATGGTGGTCAAAAGTTATTTCAATTTCGGCCTAAATTGGGAATAAAATCCTCAAGGCTGTTTTGGGATAAAGCTGTTTTCCTACATCACCAAATTTGGTGGGTCGCGAAAAGTTTTTAGGTGCTCATTTTGCTTATTATATTGTTATATACATATTTATCTGTAGCTGTGATTTTATTTGGAATTCCAAATAGACTGTTAACAAATATATATGTTTATTCTTTATTATTTCATTTTCTTCTTGAAATTTCTTTTTTTTTCCTTCCTTTCTTTCGGAGAAACTTTGTGATCGCGATAAATGATAACTATATGAGAGTGGACTGCGATGAATCGCAATGATGTGAGTATGGGTGGCGAAGAATCGCAGTTATATTATGTTTGTTTGTCGCAGTAAATCCCAATTTCATGTATGTGGGTCACAATGAATCTCAACTATGTACCTGTTTGTCATGACGTATCACAAGTGCATGCGTGGGCCACTATGAATTTCAACTTTATGCATCTGAGTCACGAATGAATCCCATTTGTACGTGTCTGTGTTGCGTACGTGCATGTGGGTCGTGATGATCCCAGCTATATGTATATCAGTTGCGATGAATCATGACTATATGCTTATGGATCGCTTTGAATCGCAGTTACAGGCATGTGGGTTGTGATGAATTGTAGCTGCGTACGCGTGGGTCGCGAGATTAAAAAGTTTGAGAAACACAAGTTTAAAGTATGATTTTCAATAAAACTCAAATATATGAATTTTGCTTCTGATTTGGAAAAAATTGTTAGGCCAGGTATTCCCACCATATGAACACGAAAATGACCATAAAAAATCATTTGTAAAATTTCATTAAAACCTCTTGCCAACATTTATTCCAATCTTCTATGTAGAAAAATATTTAGCATATTGTAGGAGCTAATCTTTATTTCGCAAGCTTACAGATTCATAGCTTAAATTGTTTGTGTAGTACTTTTACTTATGCCCGTGGTTTAAGGTATGTCTGCTATTGTGTAATTACTGATAAAATGCATATTTACGGTATCCGACTACGTTCTAACCGTCAAACTTGATGAAATTTTTCGAAAAATATTTATCACTTTATTTTAAAGCTTATACATTAAGCTTTTCAAAACTATTTTTATTTTGCCTCTTCCATCGTAGAAACAGAATTATGGTGGTGGTGGTTGTTCTACGCCGCGAACCAGAAATTTCTGTTTAAGAACCCGGAAGCTGACGTCTTGAGATATAGAGACTACTCTGCATAACTTTAGAATGAGAATTTTCATTTAAATACTTTTAAAGTTCTAACTTAGAACCCCACGAACACTAACAAGCGAATAATCGCTTAAGTGTATGAACAAAACACGTAAGCCTTAAGAAGGATTCACAACCCTTTATTTTTCAGAATATTTACAATCAGTTCCTAGTTGGAACTTTACACAAATCCTCCATTTGGGCTTAAATAATAATGAATTTAAATTAAACTAAACTAGCTTAATTAAGCTATCTGAAAGGTATAGTCGAAACTATCAGAAATCTAACTAGTTGGCCCCTAAGTATTAATTAAATCGGTGAAGCCACATATAAAAGTGAAATATTGATAAATATTTTTGTGGTAACATATCTAGTAATCCTGAAATTTAACACATTTTTTACCCAAAATGCAAGAAAAAAAAATCAAAAATTATACTTTGTTAATATGCTTATCACCTGTTTCTATCAATTCAAATAGCATTCTGCTAATTAACACCAATAATAGATTTATTTGTTCTATTTTTCAAAGTGCTGGTGTCATATATAGTCGGATACCTTAATGAGTAATAAACAAATATTTATTTACCGAAAGTTATGGATTACACAAACTGACAACTATTTGAGATCTTAGAGCTACTCTTCACAGTTTTCAACTACACGCAGTAAATCAATTTGGTAAGATTTTGCACGGTTAGGTATTTTATGCTTAATTGCGAAGTAACCACTGTAAGCACTAAAATGATATCTATTATGTTCTAAGTTTTTTCTCAAGATAACTTAGCAGTGAGGATAAGAAGAATTAAAACATACATCAGCAGATTTATGACAGCTCCAAACTGCCCAGAACTGCGCTCTTTTGTAAATTATGGACTCCCCCTGGTATCGCTGAAAATTGTCCATTTAAGGACTCCTTGTTGTCGTTTGGCGAAAGCTTTTCATAAACGCCAGGGGAAGATCAGTGATCCTACAGTCAGAATTTGTAATTATAACTGTAATAATCCAGATAATGACAAACGTCCCATGGCTATAGTATATAATCAAATGCTTGTGTGACAGGTATTTTCTTACGTGCTTTACTTGACTTGTAAACCTCTGCTATTTATTTTCTAATGTTTAATTTTTGTTCATATATTTCCAGCAGCATTTGATTAGCATTGATTAACACTTTTACTTGCATATTAGCCGGCATTTGCCGATGCATCACCAGTAATAACACCCGGGACTGTTCTTTTCATGTGAGCGCTGCAACAAACCTAGAAGCTGTTCCGGACTCTTAGAAATATGTGATTTCTAATCACACGGTGATGAGCATGTGATTAGCATGATACTGAAATCTTTACTGTACCGTCTTCGACGGCTCTCATATCTTCTCATCCGAATTACATATATGGCATATATTGCATATAATTACATATATTGATTAAGTTATTTAGGATTAATTTACATCGAAATTTTAAACGTTTTCGACTTGAGGTAGGGTCTAGTAGCTCAGGCACCCTGGTGTCCATCACCATTATAAATCAAGGGCCCAACTCACCTAAATTTTGGTGGCCTTCATCTTAAGACACAAGGCATGTTTACTGTTTTTTAGAAATTAATTAGAGTTTCGGGGTGCCTTGAAACTTGGGGTCCTTCGCGTTCGCGACCTATGTTGTCCTATAAATATGACTCTGATCGTGGCTATAATTCATTTAGAGCAAATAAAATTACACAGTTCTTAGTTACAGCACTGCCATTTATTAAGCTGAATTAATGAATGAAGCGCTCGTTTATTAATAAACCTAGTGTCATCCTAGTGTATTATGCTAATTTATATCTTCACCTAGGATAGGCTTAAATTAAAATACAGGTTACAAGTTCCCTTTCTTATATGTATCCGAAATGCAGGTTACAGGTTCTGTTTTTAGATGTATCGCCTAAGTAAACAGCTTATGAAAATGAAGCTATGACTGGTGATAAGTCAGAGAAGAAGTGAATGCCTTGCAATGTGATGGTATATTTACGAATTTCCGTAAACTCTATGATAACGTTTTAAAGTAATTGCATTATGCATTCGGAAAAACCTATCTAGAAATTTAATCTTTAATGTGAAATCATGTGGTAAAATTTTAGTACTTATTTTCTGAAGCGGCCTTGGCGAAAGAAAACAGCGCCGCAAGCGGCACTCTTGTTTTCCGTAGGAGGTGTTGCTCTAGATAGGAGAGGGCGTGGGACATATGCCTGTTAACTTATGTTGGACATTAGGTGTCTCCCCCTTCCGTCACCGGTCATCAGTATCCGCTATTAAATCAACTAATCAATCAAATCTGCTTGAAACGATCTTTGGTACTTAAATCGTCTTAAATGTTTGTGATATACCGTTCGGTTTTAGTGGCACAAGACTCCGATGTATTTCTTTCAAGAGCCTTGTGTGTCCATGTAACTCAACAACTGTTTAAATTTTGTCGTTTGTCCTCCTGGGCATTATCCTTGATGTATATATAGATTTCTCTTCCAGAAGACATGCAACGACAGCTTAAGCATAATATCAGGCCTGTTGTTCTCATAGGGGTGCAGAGAGAGAAAGAATACGTCATTAGTCCTTTTTAGATGATTGGACGTATAACAAATGAACTTTTTGTATAAGAAGTAAAGGGAAAATAAATAAATCCTTTCTTATAAAACAAATCCCATCGTTGTTATTATTATTATAACACTCTTTAATAAAGTACAAATGCAGTCAGTTAAATATTCATATATTGTACATAAGAGAAGCAATGCACTTGATACTGTATTTTTCTGCTTTTTTGTTCAAAAGCAAATTTTCAACAGGCTCAAACGTTTTTTATCTTTGTTTGGTACTGAATTTTGCCTCCTTCGCCGTATTAGCAGACTTAATAGTGTCTCTGTTTTTCGCATTCGTACTTGACATACAGTATGCAGTAACCAAGCCCCGGTTACACATGCCATCTTAGTTTTCAGCAATCTCTTTTTTCGCTATATGGTTATCGTAATAAACCTTGTATGCCAAACAAAAATTTTCGCGTCCAGATGGGACGTATAATGCGTTTGACTTATTTCAGAGCGGACGTAGACTGAGGTTTCTTTGAAAAATTGGAAGATTTTAAACTGCATAGCCTAGCAACAACTCTAACAGAAATTCACATTTATATATCTGAAGAATTTCCTAGCATCAAATTCCACCACGACTGGAAATTAATAACTAAAAACAAAGATTTGGGAAGCTTCAAACTTTGCTAAATTTAATGTTTTTACGCGCATGTGCTTAACTTCTTCGATAGAAAGGTCTAAGGTAAGAAAAAGAAAAGGTTTATGTGTGCTTTATTTTAGTCTTTTATTATTATATATTTTGCTTTTGTTTTTAACATAAATAGACGAAAAAATATCTGAAATGTTAGCTATATTTTCCTGATTTTCTTACGCTGTTATATTATTTAAATTTAATAGTTTCTTTAATGTTTTCTTTTACAATGGCCACAACAATGCATTTTAATGCCTACATTCATTTTGTATGGGCCATTAACATATCGAGTGATGCCAACTTATTGTTATAAAATGTATGAAGTAGCTTTACTCTTTATGATCATCATTACCAGTCACTGCGCATACTTTAAGAATTTTTTTTTTTTTTAGTTATAGTAAAAACAATAACGGCACCAATCGATGCTTGCGAATTTATGGCTTAGCCGTAAATATCGATTCCTAATATCGATGTTGTGCCCTTCTGATGGATTGAAATGTTTTTAGAATTAATAGCATCAAGGTAGTGGAATAAATATTTTTCCTCCATCAATAGATTTTTGAATTTGTTCACTGCTTGGCGGTCAATACTTGCTCGCATTTTATCGAGCATTACAAGTCTTCAATTTTGTTTCATTTCCAAGTGAATGAAAATTCATATCTTCTTAGCTTATCAGGTAATGTAAAATGATTTGACATTACCTCATAAGCTAAGAAAATTGACAGAAGATTGAATTTGATTTGACAATTAAGCTTCCGGCTTAGTTGTCAAATCAAATTGCTCATTGTTTTCTTCAGATCTGATCAGTGACTTTCTAGAGACCTTCAAAATTTTTTAAAGCCAGTAAAGCGAAGGAATCCCCAGTGTCCTCGACCGGCTGCTTCGAACTCTGGACTTCCCTGCTAATCGGGTGTGTTTTCCAT
The DNA here is from genome assembly GCA_000611955.2 of Stegodyphus mimosarum. Lineage (NCBI taxonomy): Eukaryota > Metazoa > Arthropoda > Arachnida > Araneae > Eresidae > Stegodyphus > Stegodyphus mimosarum. Next base: position 762,716 of record KK116124.1, read on the forward strand.
TTATACCACGGAAGTAGAGGTGAGGAGGGAAATAAACCTTAAAACCGACTGCTTGAAAATTCTTTCCAAGTTTTTACTATCAAATCAACCGCCACGTCTCTGTAATTTGCTGAATACTGGACTCTGCTTAGTTTGATATCGGCTAATGTTATCAATTGGTCCAACTCTCGCTCGTTTGTATACGGTAAGAGGGAAAATCTATTGCTTATGGGGATCAACAAGTCGGTTAATGTTATCAAAATGTTATAGAAACTGATTTTTCAAACTGAAGTAAATTCTCCAAATAATGTGAAAATAAATTTCAAGAATTGCCGAATGACTGAGAAATGTTACCAAGTAAGGAATTAAGTTAATAAATTGCTTGGTTTTTATTTTAGCCAACCATTTAAAATTAGGCAAAAAGGCAATCTTTTGTTTAGCATGGCACAAATTTTTAATAACTCTGTTGATTTCCAGAACAGTCAGACATTGGTCTCTCTTCTTCATATAGAAAAAGATGACAGTGCACTAGAAGATGCAGACTTCCTGACCTGAGCTTTTGAAAAGCTCTTAACACTATATGGGACGTAGCATTATGATGTAAAAGAAACCGTTGCGCAGAATAGAAAAGTTCCCGCCTATTTCAAATTAGCCTGCATCTTATAATCTAAAAAGTACCTCTTTTTAAAAATACTGATTAATGGATTGATTTCAGGGACGAATTCATGGTGAATAAGTTCTTTCTAATTAAAAAAAAAAAAAAGCAATCAGCATCACTTTAGGTTCATCTTCAGTGCTTCCACTCCCACATTTAAATAGTTGTACCGTTCCTACGCTTGTGTTTTTGATAGCGATGCGGTACCGTATATTGTTCGAATCATCTTTAATGTTACAACGTTGTTCCATCTCGAAATAAAATTTTTGTTTTCTCAGTAAATGAAAATGATACCGACGTTTTGATATGCAAACGGCAAAGTAAGTTGTTACGAGTAAAACTGACTTTTAGAAGAGTTGAGATTTCACTCTTTCTAAACATACATTTATTCTCTCACTTTTTTATTTTATTGTTTGGGATTTCAATTTGCCCTGTTAGTTTATGGGCCCACCTTGTACAAATCAATTTTCCTTTGAATTTACAACCGATTTTAGTATTCTTCTCAGCGGAAACACATCAACCAGATGTTCTGATGACGAATGGCTAAACATGTCCCGTTTACATTTTGCTTTGATCGTTTTATTTCCTCGTGATTACTGTGCTACTGATTGTTTAATTATACCAGCAACTAACAGTTCTCAGTTCTGTTTATTTTACATTACTTTGTTTCCTTAACCGTGCCTTTTTCGCACCTTGGGTGTTATTAGTGTCACACTGACTTTTGTACCCGTATCACTTTACAAATGTTATCAATAAATGTTCTCCCCGTGTGTTATTTTCAAAGAAATAATATAAGGAATATAAAAATATGTGATAACAAAGATAAAAGAATGTTGTCCCTCTGTGTTATTTTTAAAAAAGCAATGTAGCGAACATAAAACAATGAATGACAATATCGAGAATTCTAAATGTATCCGATGTAAAATAATTTTAACTTCGACCGCTCTAGTTTGATGCCATTTAGAGAAGTGTAAGGTATTTAATTTTTCTGTTAAATTTAATTACTAATTAATGAACTAAATTATTTAAAAGCAATTAATGCAGTTCTTTACCTTTTTATTAATTACCGACTGGATCACGAGATGACACTAGCTGGATTTATTAAAACCATTATATGTATCTTTATCTGTTTTTGATAGTAACTATTTTAGGAGGTTTGTCGCGCCAACGGCTACTTATTTGAAAAGTAAAACGGACAACAAAAGTGATGGGACTCAAAAGTGAAGTTCGAAATAATAGCCCTTCTGGGCAAAAAAGAAAATGCATGGCAACACTAAATACTCTATCGGGAGTTCTAAAAATATACTGTTATTTAAAATTTTTGTTATTTTTCTGTTGGATTTTATGTGGCGTAAGTGGGAAAAAAGCGATGTTTAATAATAAAGTTAAGAAAAAAGTGTTACGTCGACATTATTGAGTCCAAGAGCAGATTGTTGAATTTCGACATTAGGCAGGATATAAAAATCCTTAACAAACCCTCTGGTGCGATGTTAATATCTGAATGCCCCCCCTTTTTTGTGTGTGTGTTAAGGTTATATTTATGCGCTCGTTTAGTGTGTATACTTCGTATGTTCATTCTGTGCTTATACTTGTTTTTGAATTTATTATACTTTCGAGAATAACCTGACGTATCTTTTTTTATGAATGGCGGGCACTTGCCTATAACGGCATTGGCCACTACTAAGGCCAGAAGTGGTGACCATTTTATTGTGGAGACACCTAATAGGCGGCCACCGCTACCTCCTACGAAGGGACAGACAATTTTACATCCATGCCTTCTCCGGGATTCGAACCCGGGCCTTTCATTATCACAATCAGGCTTCCCTAACCCCTATACCGTCTGGGCGGCACCTGACGTATCTTTGGCTAAGAGAATTAATCTTCGCTTCTCATCCTCCCTTCTCTGATTTCAAGCACTGAGGTGTATTAATAGAAGGGGGTGAACAGCCTTTTTGTAGAAAGGGGGAAATGCATATTTAAAACAATGAACGGAAAACATGGTTCCGTCCTTCTTTATGTAATTGGGAAAATATCCTGCTGCTATGGCATGTTATTCCATTTTCGCTACACAAACCAGTACTGTTAAATTATCGGTGGCAGCAGTGTTCACCTGGAGAACGAAGCTGGCGAAACTAATTGGGTACCTCTGAATATATAACTTAATCCTTTGGACTCGGGAATAGATTTTCCATATTGATTAATGTAGGCCTCAATGTTTAATGTTTCGAATAGCACCTTAAACTCTCCAGCTGGCAATAAAAGACTTGAATTATGGGCACTTCATTATTTACTGCTGCTGTAAAATTTCCCGCCTTTGTACATTGCTCTCTTAAAACCGAATGAATGTATATCTACGTAATTTTTAAAGATTTAATTCCTTTTTTCTTGCCATTTTGCTGTTTGTGCTAATGAAATTTGCTATTGGATTTTTAAGAATTATTTTATCTTAAGTTTGCTTAATAAAAAAGGGAGGAAGAATTAAACAGCTCTGAGTTAAAATAACACGCCGAATAATGATTATCGGATGTGTTGAGGTAACAAGAATCAGCCTAAGGTTCATAAATTTGCAGAACTAGTTTGGAAGGTTTAAATATAGAATCTTCTTAGAGCTAAAATAACACGCCGAATAGCGATTATTGCAGGAGTTAAAGCAACAAGAATCTGCGTAATATTCACAAATCTCAACACATGAAAAAGCATCCTCTCATTTTAGGAGTTTATAATAATTTAACTGTCATTCCTTTTTTTCCATCCATTAGCTATAAAATTGCGCGTATTTTACAGAAATTTAATTTTCGGGTCATTTTCTCTTCTGTCAATAAAATTCGGTTCCATACTTAAGGACCCCATTCCGAACATGAACTCCTGAAGTATATACAGGATTCCGTGTCAGTGTGGTAAACTTACATTGGTCAAACTAAGAGAGCCTTAAAATTTTGCCCTGAGGAACATGAGAAAGGAAGGAAAAATAAAGAGGATGTCGAGGAAAAAGAATCACATAAATCCTCTGTCGTCCAACACGGCTGCTGAGAAAATCACATTTTCCATTTCTCTGCAGCCAGAATTATTCAAAAAGTATCCAGTGTTGATGAATTAGATTTTCTAGAGCGTTTCACATTCATAAAAATCTTTTCGCTCTAGCTAACGATCCCAATTCCGATCCATCTTCACCCTCAGCTTTTAAGGAAATTATTTCGTAGCTGATTTTATTTTTTATGAATAGATGGCACCAGTAGTTTGTCTTGCTTTTCATTTTTATCGCCGTATCTTATAACTGCCTTCTCTTTCGCCATTTGCTGTACAGCAATTGAACTTTGGAACTATTCCTGCAAATTTATGAACATAAATACAGATCCTCTAACTTAGAGGTTCTATATTTAAACCATGGAAACTGGTCCTGTAAATTTGTGAATATTATGCTGATTTCTCCCTGCAAGAACAGAACCTTCTTCCTTGATTACTGAAGAAGGTTCTATATTTAAGCCTTCCAAACTAATCTGCAAATTTATGAATATTACATTGATTCTTTTTCAGGCCTTAATACCTCCAATAAAAGAAACAATTTTTGGAATGTGAATAGTTAGTGCAAAGTATGATTTTTGAAAAGATGGAAAACGATACCTAATTTTAGACGTCGTTATACTTGATTCAGTTTAAATCGACATCAATTTAGCAACAGAAAAAGTGAAAAAGCTTAAATAATGTATAAGCATATAAGGTTCAACTCTTTAAATCTAAAGTTCTGGCTTCGAACCCCACGAACACTTTACAAGCGAATAATCGCTTAAGTGTGTGAACAGAATACGTGAGATTTAGGGAGGGTTTAAAACCCTTTATTTACAATCAGTTCCGACTTGCAACTTTACATAATGCCGCCACTCGGGCTTGAACTTAAATACTAATAATTTGAACTAAAACTAGCTTAACTAAAGCTCTTAAGAAATATAGCCGAAGCTATCAGAATCTAACTAGTTGGCCCCTAAATATAAATTAAATCGGCGAAGCCTAGCAAGGGCCTAAGATATGGCCAAACGTAGTAATAGCTAAGAGAGATGTAGCCAGAAGGCAAACGCGCGCTAGTCAGGAAATCAGACTCTCTCTGTTGAAGTTGGTTCAGTCACGACTTAAATAGTACTCATTCTCATTTGCATTATCTGCGTTTCTGAATTCACATTCTGGCAGGAAATTGTAAGCTGAAATTAGAATAAGATAGGAGAGATACAAAACTTAAAATAACTATTAATTAACATAAGGTAAACCTTACAAGCACAATGTTACATATCTGCTCTAAGGATTTCATGAGTTCAGAGCACGCTAGAACGTTACGTTTTCCGTAGTAGAATGTATCCCAAAAATTTTAACGCACTTTGAGCAGTCATAACTTCACTATTTATTAACATATGTTTTACTTTCAAAATGTAAAACAGTCTGCAGAAATGAATAATTTTTTTGTCAATGCATTTTTTTTAATCTAGCCGTATCACTTTAAACATACTTTTCTTTGAAACTATATCGTTTGCATGTCTTGGCAATTGCCAGTTGTGAAACTGCACTCTTTGGTCTGGATTTTTCCTGGATTTTAGCTTTGCCGATGAACACCTCTTTGAACTGCTATGGCTAGTCAAATCTGGATTTGAATTTTTTATCGCTGGATACGTTGCCTCATAAATTTTCTCCAATTCTAGTAATACATATCCATCAACTTTTCTTGCCGTATGCAACTTCATGATGTTTGCGGTCTTCCACAACATTCTGAGCAGTCCTATTTTCTTGAAACCGTATGTCTTGTTTTAGTAATGGTTATGCATGCTGATGGGTCTGCTTGAATTTCCCTTCTAAATTTACTTTCCACTTAATTATCGTTTCAGATTTTCAGTTAAACTCCTCTCTCCCTCAAAAAGGTCTTTGTTCAAAGCAAGTTTAACACCATTCATTATTTCAAATCGGTTAAACCTGCAAATGAGGAAAATTAAATGAATTATCGGCTGTTAAAATGCGAATAAATTTTTAACTAGTTTTTAAATGGGTAAAACAGTTGAAGAGTTGTCCATCTCAGTGCAGTAACTTATCTTCTAGCAGCTCTTTTGTAGCCTACCTATTTCGTTTTGAGCTACATAACACAGGCAGTTGCATTTGTGGTTTACCAGGTACATTAGACCACTACTTTCGTCAGTGTCAAATAACCAAAGGTCTAATTTTTGGCCCTATACAACAAACAATGCTTGTGAATGGTTTCAGCAGATTCTCAGGAATAAATCTCTTCGCCAGAAGCTTCAGACTCTAATGAACTATCTTATTATAAACAACGACAATCTCAAAGCAGTATAATTCTCATCTTTATTTATAATTTTTTAGCTTTAATGTTAAAGTTGCTAAATGAGCAGAAAAGGCTGAAAGTGTTTCAGACGGAGCAGCTGCTCATTCAGTTCCTGTGGTTTTCTGTGGTGTTTTTCCCATCTATAAAATGAAATCGCATTTTTGGCCCTATACAACAAACAGTGCTTGTGTAGTTACCACATCAGTAGTCTGAAATGGTAACTACTGATTGTGCTCTGTCTTACTGAGAAGAGCTGTAGCAGTACGTTTGTGTAAAAAGTTCCAAAACTGTAAAGGGCTTTTATTTTATTTATTTATTTTTGAAAAATAAATTTCATCAAGCTATCATCGGTTTTGTGTGTAATACGATGCAATCCATCCCGTTATGCATGTAATAATACACTTTTTTTATATATAAAACACGTTAGAAAATAATCTAAATCTAAAATGTGTGCATGTATTTTTCATGTTTGGGAAGGAGGGGGAAATGATCTTCTAGCAGTAGTGAAAGGGTACATGGGGTAAACCACTGTGCTAGAGGAACTGCGTGGAACTATAAGGTTCTGTGAATTGCAGTTTAATTTGTTTGATAAGAAAAAAGACACACAATGCAAGGTAACCATAGGTCGCTGGTTATTTACTATTCTAAATGAAATATTGTTACACTAATTTAAGGCCACTGCCTTCATAGCAGTAAACGACGGACACACTGCATTCCATGGTCAAGGACGCTCAGAGTGCCTCCAAAAATGTTTAGTCCCGAGATGTAAGAGCGCGGCACACTGATTCAGTAGCGAATAATCTAATGAAAACTAAGTTCACCTCTTAAGGGAACACAAAACTTTGTGAGCAAAGACCTTTCATCTTTAAAATATAAAAACTGAATTCCATTAATTTCGTGTGTAACGAACTAACGCGCGTGACTTCTTGATGTCACATTTAATTCTTACTAAATAAAGACTGAAAAAAACATCCGAGATATTCACTCATAAGCGTCCTTATTTTTCTCACATTCGTAATCACTTTTAACAACAAATTATTTATTTTCTGCAAATATTCAACTTATTTTCTTTTACTAAAAGCGCTGAAATATATTTGAACTATTGCATTTCCGTTAGAGTAAAATCATTATTACCGTGAGGCAGTTGGGGGGGGGGAGATTAAGCAAGAATAATAATGAGCATGTTTTCCTGTTTTTTCCCATCGCAAATTTCTGAAAATCTCAGAAGTATACATACGTTCTACGTGAATGTCTCTTCATACATTATACGTTACGTAAATTAATAATGAATGCTAATGAACAGGATAACGCCAGTTTCGTCGTATTTAGATAATTTAAAATTGTAAGGTTGTTTATATTTTAGAGTGGGTGTATACGAGCTTGTATCATTTCAAATTTGTGCTTTACAGCATACTGTGTGTTGTTACGCCTACTTTCATAACACCCACTAGCGATTTGGGATTTACCTTCGCCCTTTAAAATAAGACTCGTTTTTAATCAATGAAACTGTAAAGGAATCCAAGCTTGTAAACATATTTACGTATTCACGCTTCTCGATCGCAAATCCCTAGGCTGATTGCATTTTTATTTCTACTTGGAAACCGTGGTAAACAGGTTGCTCATGCTTATAAGCTAAGGGCTAACCAAAAGTGTTTGGGATTCATAACCGTCTTTGTTTTAAATACGTTTTTAAAAATGGTGCATGTACTGTATGTATGTGCGTAAGAGCTCTGCATTGAAATCTTGTAAATAAATATGTTTTTTTGCTGTGTTACTAATTATCGATAATTTAACAATATTCTTGAAATTTTATTTCTGAAATACGTTAGCTTTAAATTGCGCCAGTACTCTACAAAGGATTTAATTTAAAAAACGTAATCACTTCGTGCTATTATAGGTAACAGGAACAATAGATTATCAAATTACATAAAGTTGTTCGATTATTTGAGGTAGTTAGTTTTACAGTCCATATGTATTCAAAAAGTTTTTCAGAATTTTAATTTTTGATCTGCGGAATTCCCTAGAGCAGCGTTTCTCCAGTTTATGGTCTTTTAAAGCAAATGTTACCAGATCGTGCAATATTTGGCAAACTTGCTGCTTTTGACAAACCTATTCGACTAAAATTTATGCGTATGCGATTTTGTGAAATTTTTGCTACCCCATCATTTCCTTGTGCTAATTTTGGCGACTTTAAATTTTGTTTATATATCGCAAAACGCTTATATCGGGTTTTAACGAAAGTGTCCCGCAAATATCGTCTCCGCAAACAGTTCGCATTGGCGTGTTTACTCATATTTTGTCAAACGAATTTTCATTTGAAAGAAAGAGACTGGCTTTAGAACACTGTGTTGTGAAAATTTTAATAAGTTATCGTTATATTACAGGGTGTCTGAAATGAATCTTTACCGCTACCAGATTAGAACATCATTTACTTCCATTTTTTTTCTCAAAAAATTCAGCTACAGAATGTCACCAAATCATGTGTACAGCTTTAGGTACTAATGTTGTATCATATGACATTGTCAAGGTTTGATACCGAAAGATCAAAAACAAGGACTATGACGCTTAAGAAGCAGAGCGCTGTGGCCGGCCTTCTGATGTTGATGAGGCCTGCTTGCGAGAACTTGCAGAAGATCAGTATGTAACCACTCGAGAGCTTGCTAAAGAGTTAGACGTTAGTGCCGTGTCCATTGGTTGCGCTATGCATCCACTAAACATAACGTGCAAGTCTAGTCGCTGGGTGCCTCATGATCTGAGTCAAGTAGATAAGGGCATTCGGTTCGAGCCTGCAGTAATCTGCTCGAATATCAATGTAAGGACAAAATTCTGAACCGTGTCATCACTTGTGATGAAAAGTGGATTTACTTCAACTACACAGGTCGAAAAGGGTCTACGCCCGGTGAGCTCGTCGGCAGTGTCACGAAGCGCAATTTGACTAACAAAAACATTAAGTTTTTTATCTAGTAATATTGTCGTGGTATTTCTGGTATCCGCAAAGAGTATGTGAAAAAAGGTAAAACGCTTGACAGTAGGGTGTACAGAGAGGTGCTAGTCCGTGTTGACGCTGCTATCAAGGAAAAACATCGAACTGAGTTCCGCCACAAAAAGGTAATGTTCCATTAAGATAATGTAAGACCACGTGTGTCTGCCTTCACCGGCTGGACTCTGTACAGACTCGAATAGAATGTTTTGCCACACCCACCATATAGCGCGACATCACTCCTTCAGACCACATTAGAATTAATTAAAAGTAAAAAATGAATGTTTAAATAATGGATAATTAGCGTTGTAATTTTTAAATTTTCGTCAAAACTATAAGAGATATATTAAAACGAGTAAGAGTCGAATTACAGTCCGCAACTTACGAAACCAATGAAGGCTGAATTTATGATGACGTCGGAGGCTATATAAACATGCGTAGTTATGACGTCATGTGGTACTTTTTGCGACTTTTCGATTCTTCTCTTGCTACTTTAGTTGGAAAATTTCTGGCAACACTGCTCAAAGCGTGCTCTGGTGGTTCTAGATTTCTAAAAATGTCAAAAAATAAAATTCCTGTGTGTACCACACTATAATTGAAAATCTCATAGTCTGGATATCACGTTTTCTCCCAAGAATGGCACTTTACCTTAAACTACGAAATTTTCACACTAGTTTCAGGAACAAAAAAGCACTATGACACTAAACTATGGCTATGCACTATGACATAGTTCACTATGACTATGCACTACGATAGCAGTGCACTAAAGCACTATGAAAGCGGTGCTTCTTATCAGCATACATCCAAACCTGGAGCAGCTTGTTAAGCCATTAGGATTTTTAGCTTTACGCGAAAAATGAACAATGCCCTCGCCGGGACTCGAACCTGAACCCCTCGAATACGCGCCGAGTGAGCTACCGTTATACCACGAAGGCATGAAGAAAGGAGAGAGAAAATATCTACAAGCTATGCAAGGATCGGCAAGCTTTCACATCTCATTGATGAATTAATGATTAATTTTTGTTAATAAGTTAACTATTATTAGAGTTTGGGTAATTTGATGTACTTTAACTATTGATTATTTTACATTACATATATCTGAGGTTCTTATGAGAATTGTTGTGCCTTTGATCTCTTGAAAAGGGCTCCTTCTAAGTGCAAACCCACTGTGATGGGTGAAGTTTGAAAAGTAATGGGAAAGGAAAGAAAATTTTACGAAAAGCGCTTCTCTCATGGAAATCAGGAGGCAGATACATCCGATCGAACATTTGAAAATGTATTTTTACATTTTAAGCATAAATTAAACGTTCCCGAGATCGTTTTAAAAGTGTGTACTTTATAAATATCAGATATGTTATCAGTAATAATAGTTATAAGAATATAAGAATAAGCTTTTTTAGAATTCAAATCTATATACAGTCAGCTAAATAAGCTGAATAATTGAATGAAAAGTTGAATAAAACTGTTAATCTGGTTGTTTAGAGAGATGAACAAGAAAAGTTGCGGGACCTTCGATTTTATTTTTGTTGCTGATTTATCGGGCCGGAATTAGGTTTAATCTTCGTTTCTTCCTTCACATTCCATATATTGCAATTACTTCTGCAAAAATTTCCACTTTGTGGTTCAGCGATTCTTACCATTGCTATTCTATCGATTCCGTGTCATTCTTGTCGTCATGGCTGCGGTCTGTGAGAATCTAACTCCTCGTTTCGTAATTTTCGCTCGTTACAAACTTTGAAAGGTATTTGTTAACTGTCATAACAACGGAGCCTGTGTCAGCTAAAGCGGGCCTTACTCACGTGACAGCTCCTACATTTGTCCCGCCTGCGTCTTTAAATAGTTTCTGATTTTGTTCTGTCGCTATTCGAATGTATTCTGCCGCTCTGCCACCGTAATTCCAACTTCTTCCCAAATGATGAGTCTTTTGGCGTGTCGTGTCGTGCACCTTCTTCATGTTTATTTAAAACTATCCACTTCATTGCAGATGGAGCTGTGAGCGTTTGGTATTGAAGTACTTCGTGTTTCAGGAATAACATTTTGTGGTCCTTGTTTGTTATTCTTCCACCCGTCATCCTTGAGCTTCGTGATTAATTAGAACATGCCGCCTTGAAGTTGGCTATCACGATGCGGAATTCATGCTTTGACAGTGCATTTTAAAATAGCACCTGTTTATTTTTTGTGATCTTTATTTTGTGCATTGAATTTTATTGTAAGAAATCTGTTTCGCTTCCCCTTTTCTCATCTGAAAACAATTTGCAGTTTGTGTTTACTCTTAATAACATTTTCAAGATGAATATTTCGTTTTTTTCTCAATTTTCGTCACCTTTAAAACAGTTAAAATCAGCATGAATTTCTTCGCCCGAGCACTGTTTTTACTTTCTTATATTTCTTTTAAAGGAAGTTCTGTAATTGGGAAAAGTTTTGGTTATCATAATTGAACAGAAATATCCATTTTCACCGTTCCCGAATCATGATATTTCCAAAAATGCGAGTATTAATTGTGTGGCGTAAGTTGCCTTAAAACGCCTTTAGTAGTCATATGTACCTGACTTCGTAAGAGGTCGTAACTTGAGGTATTCATCATACGAAACGTTTTTGTTCAGATGATTTGTTCGTAATCTGGGGTTCCACTTAAAATAATAATTGCTTCCCAATTTGCTGCCGTTGCGCCATTTATTTTTAAAAAGAAGTTTTTGAGTTTATTATAGTTAGGTTTTTACGTTCTGCTGTTTTATTTCATTGACAATAAAGTTGTGTCCTGTTATTGTCATTAAGAAATAATGTGTTTATTTTCAGCCATCTTTCCGAGAACATCTTAAAAGATAAATTGTTAACATCAGAGTAAAATCTTCCTCCGCCGAATGTAATTGGATTCACTTCATTCGCAACGTCATTTCGAAATGGCAGGAAATAAACTCATCTCCATAAACGAATATCCATGCTTCATCAGCTGCGCCGAGGTTCGGGGGGATGGAAATAACGAAACAATTAACTTTTCTGTACTGAAAAGACGGAAAGAAATCGACCGCTAATTCTTGACCCACGTCGCCAGGGGGCGCTCATCGCGCGTGATATCGATATCGCTGTTGACATCCTTGACAGCTTTGCGATATCGGATTTGTCTTTTTCCGAGAGAAAAAAAGAGTTAACACTATCCTTTTATTTTTCGAATGCGCTTTCACTACCTCCACCCTTCTTCACCGCCTAACATTCTCCTTGTTTTTCAAAGCCTGCCGCGCAAGTGTTCATTGAATTCGAATCAACAAAAAGAAAAGAATGTAAATATTAAAAGCGGTTTCGCTATTACACTTATTTCATAAAGTAATTTGTTTACCGCCTTCCAATTTGTAAATCTAATCTACTTTTTTAAGGATGTAATGAGGTTTTATTAAATTAGTTACGAACGAGTTTTCTTTTCCCTTAAAAAAGTGCATAATATGTTAGCTTCTTTATTTATTAGTTCGTTAAGACGTTAGCGCTAATGCATTTAATGCATTTTCCTTTTCAACGAAATTTAATAATTTTATTTCTTGAACCGCTATAGCATAATCACTTCGTGGCGTAAATATTAAAGTAATAAATTTGAAGTATAATTTCGTTTCCATAAAATATTCCGTCTAGTTTTGTTGCTTCTATTCTCATCCAAGTAATGCGGTAAACTTCATACGTCACTTTATAAAACTCGTTATAACACGCTAAGGAACTTAAAATGTAGAAGTATATAATTTTTATGAAGGTAAATTAATATCGGGAAAGGAATTGCAATTTTAAGGGCTCCTGGGTGTAATTACGATCCTGTTTGTATTTAATTAACACACTATAGTTGATATCTATATAATCTGCTAAGGCTGTTCCCATCTTTTTCAGACGATTTGCCATTGTAATTACAGAAATGTTTTACCTAAAATTTTTATGTTTTAAATCTTCTGTGTGATAACCCTTTATTATCTTTATACGCCGTAATTTCCAAGCCAACAAAGCCTTTTATAGTATCGAAGAGGTATTGTGTCTCATTGCTCTCGAACTGCTTTCCAAAGTCTATTGATGTTGCAAGTCGATGTTTGGACAATTTTTGAAAAGTCCAAAAGCGCAGAAATACTTTCGTGATAGATCAGAAGATTTAGTAAGGATATGAATGAAGAGTATGGCCTTCATACCCGTTTCTTGTTCCATTTTTTTAGTCCAAAGGGGCTTTGTCCCTGAAGGACTATTGTTTTCGTTTTGCGATTTTGCGTCGGAAGCATTAAAAGTCTGTATCACTTTTCAAACTGTTGCCACAAAATATTGCGGCCCTGTATTATATTTAAAGAAATTAAATAATGAAGAATGTGCATAAATGTATGTATGTTTCTCGCATTGTGATGAAACGACGGTACCTAAAGCCATCGAATTTTGAATGCCGTCATCCTGCTGCGAATATGGGCATCTGGAAGCCCAAATTTGAAATTTGTTTTATTAACGATTTCATATTTTGTAAAACTTTAACGAATTTTTGATTAACAAACTCAAAGATTTCAAAGCGGGCAATGGCAACGTTGTGCAGAAAAAAACATTTTTATCTGCAGCGCGTGAGACTGTGTGTAGGAAATTCTAAAGATATGCTCAGTTTAAAATTATTTTGCGATATTGTTCTTTAACTGAATTTTATGGTTTGAATGCGAAGAACATTATATTCAATAAATAAAAGTAACATACAAAATGTTTTAAAAACGCCCCTTTGGACGTAATTTAAAATCTGAAACCTTTCAGATTTGGGGGGGGGGAATCAGCGCTAGATTTTGACGTGTCGCTGCTTGCTTTGTCTTGATGCAGTTCTACTGATTGATCACATTGTGTGTAAAGAGAAGGTAATTCATATTTAAAAATTGGGCATAAATATGTTTTAATAATATGTGGAGTTGATCTTCACATTTTTCTCCAGTCTCTTTGTTTTTAATTTGTCGTTATATGAAAAACAAACAACAATCATAAATCCCTTTGAAAAACTTTCTTTAGATTTCTTAAATCATGTTTTAAGATTTTTTTCTTCTCTTTGATGATAATAAATTTATCTCTTTTTCATTGCAGTCGTTTAAATATACCCAAGATTCATCTATTGTGACAACATTTTTCCATTTTTGTCCGGATTAGAGTTCCTCATAATGAATTCTGCAGCGCGTTCTGCGTTCGGAGATACGTCGCGGAGAAAGACGATGCACATTATGTTTTTTTCGCCTTTTTTAAGATTCAAATCAGCATTAATAATTTTGTTAACAGTTGACACTAAAATTTTTAGTGATTTTGCAACTGTTCTTTGATTTGGCGAATTTTTTTCTTTTAACATTAAAGATCTTACTTTTGCAACATTCAGTTTTTTTCCTTGGATGCGTATTTGGAACAATTTTTCCCTTTCTTGTTGACAAAATAACCTATCGTAGCTTTAGATGTCGAAAAACCATGGCTTCCACAACGTTTTTTAATAGCTAGATACGAATAATTTCCTTCGGGAAGAACACAAATATAGCCTTCCGTCCACTGCTTCTTTAAAAGCGACATTTTGAATGAAAACAAAACCGTTAAGTAGCAGACGATAATTTATACTTTCAAAAATATAATTGCAGTTAAAGAAAAAAATTTGCATGTGGAAGAAAAATTGTCGTCTGCATTTGGAAAATTTTACTTGTGTAGGAAAATATATTAACAGTGTAATGTAGTAGAATATACGAGTGTGCTGCAACCCTTCTGGCCGATAATAATCGGCCTCACGGTTGATGCGGCACTCAGAACACAGACTAACAAAAATACATTTATAAAAGGTTAAAACAAAAGATTAAAACAGAAATCCAGTTAAAAACATCAAACCAAAATTCCCAGTATTATTCTATTGCCATTTATAAAGTTAATCAAATCCTTTGCAAATCTAAAATCTTTATTGCTGCAGTAGAATTCCTTTATGTTACCTTTTTCTTCCGCAACATGTAGCAATAATATGCAGTTTTCCAACAAAATGTCGTGTATTACCTTCAGCGCTACAAAAACTACAAAGGCTATTATTCTGCAAATTAAATCTTTTCAGGTACGCCAGGAAGCGCCGGTGTTCAATAATTATTTGATTCTAATCAAAATCACAGTTCTCATATTTTTAGAAACTTCAAAGTTCAACAAATAATCTTTCCTTTTTCCCGAAATATTTCATTTCTCTTTCCAGCAATCATAACAGAAATCCTTGATTTTACCAATAACAATTCTTTTTTATGCTTGAATTTGGAACGCATCCCCGGCATTACCCATAGCAGCCTCTTTAGCCAGCATGTCGGCCCCCTCATTGATATTAACAGTGCTGTTTGGTATCATAAGCTGCTATCCAAACTCCTAACAGACTTGGCGCGATTTATCGCTGGTCTGAAGATAACGGCAAAGACTTAAGAAGACTAAAATTAGTCCCCTTATTTTCATTATTATTATTAAATTAGAACTTTGAACATAAATTGCACGTCTCGTGCTTACAGATTAAACACCACTTGTGGCGATGTAACCTCAAGTAACAGTCCAATTCAAATTTAAAATTAAGAGTAGTAGCCAACGGCTACACAAATGAATTAACGCGAAGCTGGTTGGAAACTTCTCTCCGGATTAGCAATTTAAAATATCGGCAAGTATAATTCAAAGCAGAATAATACAGTCTTATCCTAGCTAGCAGAAAACTAACAATGTTACCTCGAGAGGGCAGAAACACTCTGTCTTACAGTCCCAAAATCTCACCTTATATACCCTTAACCTGTTTTGCATTCTGGTAGGGAAACGGAAAAAAGTGACAGGGAAGATCTAAATTTGGTTAGATTAACGTAATGGAACGTTACAAGTTCAATATTTGAAGTGAATATGGCAAGAATTAACGACAAATTCTGTTAGAAGTTTAAGATTCATTTTTTTAAAGCTGATAAATGTATTCGAAATATCATTCGTTATGTACTATTAATAAGTTTCTACCTATTTCTAGATGGAATCAATTTCTAAAAAATATTAAAGCAATGTTTTGCTGGAATTTCTGTGTATTTTCTAGTCTTCTTTTTTAAGGAATAATATTTTATGTCTAGTTTTCTCTTAATCCGATTGACAGTTGATTTCGATAGCTTCAATTTTTAAGTCTTCTGACAGATATCTCCACAAACTTCCTTTTAACTACTTTCAAGATCTTTTTCCTTCTTTTTCGGACCCCTTTTGTAAACTTTTTATTCATATGAACGTATGCGTTTCATTTTATTTTAAAATTTGATAGATCTTAACTTGTGTCTATTTTTGTAACATTTAGTAAAGGCTGCAGCTTGGTTCTTGTTAACGTGGCAATTACAAGGGGAACTTTAGAGCACATTCAGAGAGCGTGTTGTTCATTCTATTACGGTGTTACATGCATTTAGAACGTTTTACAAGACTTACTAAAATGATGCGTGTTACAACCATATTCTTAGGGCATAATAATTCGGACGTTTCAATATTTTGACTTACAACATTTCAGCAATTTCACCCATTTCAACATACAACATTGGTTTTTTTCGAAACGTTCCCAGCGAGTTTTATAAAAGTACGTTCTCTTAAGTAAAAAATACCTATTTGTACTTAGTTGAATGTAGTAAAGGTATTTCTCCTGCTTTCTTAGCATGCCTTCGTAGTGTAATGGTCAAGCACACTCGGCGTGTACTCGAGAGGTCCGTGGTTCAAGTTCCTGCGAGGATTTTTCATGTCTCCTGCTTTTCAAAAATACCTAATGTCTCTACAAACGTACATTCTACTAAGTTTCGAAACGTTCCCAGTAAGTGTTCTAAAGTATGTTCTGTAGCGTGCTCAAGTGGTGCATGTTACAGTCGTTGTTCTTAGAGTAGCGCACATTTTTTTCAACATACACTGGTAGTTATGACAATTTTGGTTGGTTTACTGAAATTCAAACCAACACTGGTAGTTATGGTTTGAAGTACGTTCTACATGGCGTGCTTAAGTCGTGCATCTTACAACACTGCTCTTATGACGTACATTTCAACATACGACACATTTCGATACATTTCCGGCATGTGCTATGAATTGTGGTACATGGCGTGCTAAAGCGGTTAGTGTTTACAAGCGTGTTTTTTGTATGTAAATCTCAGCTTGCAATACTGGTACTTTTCGATACGTTTCGAGTATGTGTTGTAAAGTGTGCTGCATGGCGTGCTAAAGGGGTGCATATTTTGAGCGTGTTTTTTTGGATGCACATGTCAAGGTATAACACTTTTCGATATATATTTTTTAGCTTGGACATATGCTTCTCACGTTACGTTTAGAAAGGTTACTAACTTTCGGGCAACCATCAAATTATTCATTTTGCACAAATATCTCCGCCAATAGCTTTTATTTTGTCGTGGTCCTGACTATAGAAATATTTATTATGCATGTATACAAACAGTACTATTTTGTTCTTGATAATGAATTGTCATTTTAGAAATGTTTCAACGTTTAACTGATTTTTTTTTGAAGGAATAAATCGCTGTTGCCACGGAAACCTAAAAAATTTGCGTACTTATTATTATGTGTGACGGAAGAAAAAATAAATTAGACAGAAAAGTATCAGTAATTTTTATTATGTAGAACTCCAGAATTGGATTTGAAGTAGATTATGCAATTTCCATTTAAAATAATACTGAAGTAATAATGAGGAAAATTCAGGAATCTGTTTAAATCCTCTTTAATTTATTTTAGTTTCAAACTTTTATTCCTATTTATCTTACTTTTCAAATTTTTCATTTCGTCTCTAAGTTACTAAAGTATTATTTTTAGAGAAAGCAGCAACTTAAGGAGACGCCTTTTCTTATACCGTGTAATTTTCTATCAGAAGTTATTTATTTTATTCTTTTCAGTTACCTGATATTCTATTAACTGCAATTGCTATTTGAAATTATTTATAATGCATTTTCTTTGATTGAGTTTTTTTTAATTCTGTAGTTTTTGGAGAGAAGCCTTTGAGTTTTTGAGGAGTAATTAAGCCTAAGTTTCTTAAATTAGTGGGAAATAAGAATGACAAGACAGCTAATCTGTGTAAAGAATGTAAAGAAGTAAAGAATTTTCGGTACGAACAGTGTAAAGAAAGTCCCGAGTTCGAATTAGGAAGAAGGCATTGCTAATTTTGACTATTTCCTGTTTTCGAAAACCTCATAACTCTACAAACTTACCGATGCTGATTGAAAAGAACGTCTGCAGCAATCACATTTTTTTTTTAAATCGTCCAGTGACTGATAATGAAAAGAAATTATATAGTCTGTTACTTTAAAATAGACATTTCAAGGCCGTAGTGCCCTCTTCTCATTTGCGTTCATAACGTGTGTCGTCTTCACCGCACAGAGGGAATTGTTGAATTTTAGTAAATTAGAAAATTCTCTCGTTCCTTCGCAGCCGTCGTTGCCATTGTTATGTGGCATGGTTTGAGGGAAAGAAATGGCCTTAAAATACCTATTCTGGTGCAACAGACGAAATTTGCAAAATTTCTTTGATATAAAAAAAGGTACAATTTCCGTGAGGTATTTAAAGCGGACTTTCCAGATTAGATTTCTCCAACTAGCCGGTTGGCCGATTTCTTTAAAAAAAAAGCATTAAAAAAGTATTAAAGTGTTGAAACAATATTATTAATTCAGATGGGGCATATAAAATTGATTAAATTAATAACTTACTTATTTTTCTATTTCTTCGAAACCTATTTCAATAAGCAATGTCATTTATATGGTGACCTGATACATCATTTATTAAGAAATACACGTTCTGTAGACTGCTCACATTTGTTGCGTAGACTGGATCATGTACTGTTTCATGAAAAAATTAAGTAAGGGCAGTCAAGGCAATCGTATTCAACCTCCCAGTTCATCGTTTAGCAAAGATTCTCCCAAATGTTGCACAAATCTGTAGATAAGCCACATGCGTTAAAAAAATTCTGGAGTGAAATTTATACTGTGAAACGTTTAAAATTTCATACATTTCAGTGAGCATTTCTTTTCATTTTTTTTATTATTATTATTAAAACATAAGAACTGTCGATTAGGACGCTATACATTTCAGTACTATATGATGTGATTTGTTTTGTGAAACCAAGAATGTTCGAAATTACGTTTAAATAAATAAGTTTGAGCTAATGTTGTTTATAATCATGTAATATCAGTTTCATTCTTTCTTTTCGAATATGTGATTAAATTTTAGATCTTTAAAATGTGAATTTAGTTCTTTCTACATAATGTTCATTCTTCCATATTCCTGTTTTATTAATTATCCATGTTGTTTTCAGATTTTAATCAAAGAACATATGTGAAATATTTAACAAGTAAGTTGGTTCAGAAGAGCGCACTGCTATACATTTCTGAAATACAGGATCTTCGAAAAAGGTTGCATAGGTTATAAAAACGTGTTACTCGAAAACCGTTTAACATGTCAAAATGATTCATTTGCTATAATGCCTAGAAAACTCCGAAATTCTCAACTTACCCTAACGGAAAGGGTCATGTAGAATGGAATTTTTTGACGCATTTTTTAATTGCTTATAAAATTCATTTATCATCTGAAGAATGTATTCTTATAGTTGTAAACCCGAACTGGAGCCCTAAAAGCCCGCATCGAAATGACGCATTCCGGAAGGACACCTCGGATAGTGACAGAAACAACAAGGAATTAACTGCTCAAACAAACGATTTCGTGGAGCCAGCAAGGCAAATTATATAGCCATGGCATTGAAGATTTAGCGACACTTTTCTGGTATCGGAGCCGCATACAGAAATGTATGTATGCATGCATGCATATGTTTATATGTGTGCGTGTAGCAGCAATCCAAACGCACGTACATATGCATATGTACGTGCGTTTGGATTGCATGCACAAAGTTCTATAATTTCCGTGGTACTGGGCCGATTGACGAAATTTTGATAAAACCTCGACGAACCCCCTTTTTTGTGCAGAGTGTACATGTATGCGTGCATACTCCCATACACACATGCATACATACATTTCTGAATCTGTTTCGATGACCGAAAAGTACCAATAAAGCTTATATAGCTGTATCCAGAAAAGGAAGATGGCCAAACAGAAGCAGGCCCAATTAAACTGAAAACGATAGCATCCATTGGCCTAACATGTCCCACACTCAGCTGCAACTAAATCAAATTAAATTATATGTAAATTCAAATTCAGTCCAAAACTGATAAACCAGGCTTTGTATATCCGTGTGACTAAAGAGGTTAGTATAAAGAAACCAAGCAGATTTGAAAAATAATACATCCAACACCAAGTATACAAAGCTGAAATCTTTTGAACTTAAAGCTTGTTGAGACGAACACACGCATAAAAAACTTATAAACCAACTAAAAATAATAAATTGTTGATAAAACTGCAGACAATTAAAAACGTAAATCATAAACGACACTTAAACACAAAATCGAATGATACTCAATTTAAAATTTTAGAAATCCAAACAACTCAAAAATGCAGAAGGAGTTTACACATTTTTAGAACCAATTCATGACCGTTTAATTAATGTTTAAAATGCAAAGAATATTTTTTTTAAAATGTTCGATCTGATAGCCTTTTTTTCTGGATTATAAGTTTGTATCGTGGTTTCCACGATAGAAGGGCTTTTCATAAAATTTCAAGATGTATCGTCCCTCTTCCACTACTTTCCTCAGTCAGTCAGTCGCTTAAAAAGAGGTCTTTTGGAGAGACCAAAGCCACAATAGTCCACAGATGCTACGGCAGAGAACTTCAGGAATATGTTGAAAAGGTACATATGCAATACCTCTGTCAATCTTCATTTTTATTTTCAAGGAATACAGTGGTACTTTTCGAAGTATGACTTGTTTCTTTGTCTTGACGAAGTTTCATTCTTTGAAAGTCATTGGGATAAGAAAATGGAATTCCTTCTGTAAATATTGGACAAAACTTTCTCTTGATAGTATGTTCAGTTGATTTTAGCATTTTTTTCCACTCTCCTTATTTTTACTTTCTCATTATAAGAGAAGCTACAGATCTGTTTAAAAACTTTATTTGACTGATAATTAAGATAATTTATTTCTGCGCCGTCATATTTTTTATTGTGACCAACAATTTAACTTTAGAAAGCTTATGTGCCTTTTTCGAGTATTCGTTTAGTTGTTTCTTTCCCTGTGGAAGTAATGATTGGCAGTTTTTCCATTTCCGATTCATAATATTGCTTGTTCTGTACTTAGAAATTTTAATGCCATGCATTGCAACGTTTTTGAATTATGGAATAGGAATATTTCTCTTCGGAAAAACGCAAAAACGTAGCCGTCATTCCACAGCTTGTTCACATGTGACATTTTGAACGAAGAATCAGTTTAAAAGTAGCAGACGATACTTCTCATTTCCAATAATAAACTGTTTCTAGAAATTTTTATTCCAGAGCATTTGTGCTTTCTTTAATTCTTTATCGAAATCGTTCAAAAAATGTGTCAGCACACTCTGTGCAAAACTAATAATATATACAAGCACAAAAAAAGCAATTAAGAATATACTCCCATTAACTACTTAATTTATCTTGAAATCAGTAATTCTATTGCTTATAAAACGATTTACTACTATTTAATCATTACTTGAGTACTACTTTTTCGTGTTAAAAACTTTAAGCATCTTCTCAAGACACGTTTTTGCGCTTGCGGTGCAGCCTACTTCAAAAATTAAATGGCAGTTCGACTTCAAATTCCACATAGATATTAATTTATTAACTATTTCTTGAACCTAAAAATAATATTAAAAAAATCAAATATAAATATCGATTATAACAAACAGTTGTAAAAAAACAGTTAATTTTATTTTTTGTTCAAAAATGTTGTGAATTTTTAATCTTCATTCCCCCTCCCTTTAAATTTAGATTCAAGATCTGTGCAAATTATTTTTTTAACGTAAAATTTTTAACTTTTGATTTTTGATTTCAGATAATAAGAATGATATACACCGCGGAGGGGGGTGATATCAATTTCTGGCGGCTATAAAGCCGCTGTTTCGAATTTTTATATGACACGATTTTTTCTTCTCCTTCTCCCGTATAGCATGTATGACTAATATTACAATGCTTTTTTACCAAAATTTAATAAACCCTTTCACTTGTAAGTAAGTTCTTAAAAAAGTGCCTGTTTACATAACCCTTTTACCTTAGTAGGTTTGCTGCATTCGTCACATAACGGGGGAAGGAAAATAGGATGGGGATTTTAAGACTAGCAGACTAGTATTAGTTGGATCCAGGCACAGAGAAATTTCTCATTCACAACTTAAACCTTTAGTCACCAAAATTTAAGTTGCTTTGTCATTTAACATTTTAACATTCATCAATCATTCGATGTCAATCATTCAATCATTCGATAGAATCATTTCGATGTGGCTAATAGTTTGGGGGTGATAATTTTTTATAATACCTGCATTGCTTTTTCGATGACCTTGTATTTTACACAAAATCGCACTTACCTGGCTTTAAATAAACCTACTTTTAGGAACACATGTTTGATATGCAGAGTTAATTGTGCACTTTTTATCTTAAATTTTAAGAAGTCGGTAGACTTTTTTGTTTTGTGAATTGTGTAGCACTTAGATGTCCATCCCCAAATGCAGTTGTATAATTATGTGTAGGGTTGCCAGATCTTCATCAGAAAAGTGCTGAAATAATTTCTGCTATTTTTAAGGAGCGTCTGTTTTCTATCATTCCTGTATTTGTTAGATGTTGGTGCTTGCCTCTTTTGTTTATCCACGCATACTCGTATGTGAAAAAAAATTCATTGTCTGTCCCCTTTCTGAATACTAATTTGATTTTATTGGATGAAATAAATATCATTGTCTAAAGTCATTTTGAATTTCTTTTGTGCTTTTGCTCAGGCATCTGAAATATTGTAGGGCATAAGGTAAATATATTCTCATAATATGATGTTCTTCTTATTCAGTGTTTATATAATATCTTAGGGCGTGTGGTAAATATAATCTCATAATCTATTTTCCTTCTGTTCCAGTGTATATGCTTAGTTTTTGTTACGCAGCTGTTATAATAAATACTGTGTCGTAATTTCTCTCATGAAAAGCTGATTTCAAAGTCTTAATTTATCTTTTGTGAATTCACTGAAGTCCGATATTTTCTGGGTACGAGAAAGCAAAACGTTTAGGCACTTCTTTTGTAATAAGCGTTTTCTTACAAGAACTCATTCATGGGAATCAATTGAGTATACTGAATTCCTGTCGCTCATTGTTCTACGTTTTTGGTTTTAAAAAATAGATGTATTGCTGGACTTAATAGTGTGGAGACACCCTGTTCATCCTGAAGTGGAAAGGGTGAAGAAACTGAGTTACGTACGGGAGAAAATGGTCAAATCATTCAAAAACTTGTATATGAGGCAGGAGAATGGTGTCTACGCAGTGTCTTGTCATGTATTTTGAGAGTCTTCTGAAGCATCTGCATGGAAGGTTGGTGGTTGCTAACCGAGACAAACGACGTTTTGCGAACTCAAAGACACCTGAATCAACAAACTCAGATGTTCAACAATTCTCTTACCAAAGTAGAACGTTCAGTTCCCTGGTTAACAATAATCGGACGTGATCATAGAAGTGTCTTATCCTCCCATCATCCTGAATGTTGCTTCCCATTAACAGCCACCTCCTTAATTACCCGGAATAGCGTTTTATCCATTGACAGCAAGTTGCCTTCTTGCGTCCCATGCCTACCCAGTTTGTACCTCCTCCTTTCGCATCAATCGCAAACAGCTACAAACGGCTCAGAATTGTGCGTCCTGAAACAAATATCTAGCCGCTTCTGATATATCAGACGTTATAAAATACGCGAGGAACTGGGTACTACGCAACTACGTGCCTACTATCATTTTATGCCGTTGGAAAAATACCAGTAGCACTATCCCAATATACAACTACTACTCTCCAGAAAATGTCAAGAGACCTATGGCCATTCTAAATAACCAGATATAGATGCCATGTCAGCTATGTAACTGTTTGACGTTTATCGTTCTTATATTAATGTATTTTTGGTTGCTTATTCTGATCTCATTTGCGTTATGCGCTCATTCTTTTTGCGTTAGGTTATTTCTTCAAGAGCTCCTCTTGCATGCCTGTTTTCATGATAAATTGCGTGCATCTCTCAAACATCTGAACCTCTACCATCACAGTAGGAAATTAATTTTGAAATTTGATATTTTGTACCTAAATCACTTGACCCTGTGAATAATTATAAAATTTTACATTAAATTTCGACAGAGGTTGGACCTTGTGCCGAGTACTCTGATCATTACACCATTCAACCCTATTTATTGGTGGCGCCATTTAGACTGGTGTAAAGAGTTCAAAGACTAATGCATCATTAATGGGCAAAGCATAATGTATACAAAGACTGAATACATCATCAATGGACTAACATTACTCTTTACAGATAAGAATCATTTCGATACCAAGAACATGTCTGGATTTCATTTGATACAGAGAGAGATGTCGAAATGGTTTCATCCCTGTAACCTCAGGTTAAGACCTTTGTGTTAGCCTTTATTTGTTCATCTGGGGGGCCATTACACTGAGTGGCAGCACTGACCGTCGCATTGTCTATAGTCATACCGGTAACTGAAATTACTTATTGTCAAGATGTGATTCTCATCCACGTCGATCTAGTCTGAAGTTACACTTGTACAGACTTCGTTTTCATGGATGATAGTGTCAGTACACATCAGTTAGTAGTGTGGATAGATGAACTGCGAGAAAATGAGAACTTCGCTCGAGTTGTGTGGCCGTATTCCTCCCTTGAATTAAATCTTATTAGAACATGTATGGGATGCTTTCCTCACGATCACATTCACCGAAAAGCATCTAACAACCGAAATAAATGCTCATCGAAGAATGAGCATTCTCATCGCAAGAAATATTCAATCATGTAGTGTTGAGAATAGCGAGGCGCTGGCACTCCACTATTGGAATTAAGGGAGGTCATACGTGTTAATAAGAAATGTGTTTTTGTTGTTCTTTCTCTTAGACAAACAGTTATTTGCCCCATTGCCATTCTTTTTGATTCGGCATTGTATGTGTCCTGTTCATTTTTGCGCCATTTGGTTTTCTTTATCTTTTAAATACAAAATACCGTATCTGTATTCTGATTTTTATGTCTTTCAGCTGATTTCTTGCGAAGTTACGGAGAAAAATCCAAACCATGCTTAAGTTTTGTACACGAGGTATATTGCTGAAATCGCAAAAGCAATAACTTAACTTAAATTCTTTGGCGATCTCAGATAGAATCGGTTGTTTGTCTTCTTTGATCAGCACATTGATATGATCAAAATGGTTCTGTGTGTGAAAAGTAGACATTTGACATAAAAGAACTTATCATTCTACAGGTTTTAAATTTTTCTATGCTCTTGTATACATGTCTGTAACTCATATATGTCTTTTCCTCATATTTCCTATCATCTTTACAGGAGGATTCGATAATGAGCTATTGTGGTAGCCGGGTGCTTTTTTCCCTTCTCATGCATCTGCCTTAATTCTGCTTGCCGACATACGAAACTATTTACCTTATTCCATATATTAACGCGCATTTTCTGTATGGGAAATAGAAGCATCTATGCTGTATCTGCTTGTCAGTACTCATTCTGCAGTTCGTTGCCCATATCGTGTTTAACGTTTACCGTTATCCTAAAAAAATGATCAAATTTCAAGTCTCGAAATATGATTTCTATCAAAATGGGCAACATTTACAATTGCGCATTATGTGTGAATTAATTAATATCATATAAATGCGTGGTTAATATTTTTAATTAATTAAACTGTAATCTGATAAGACAAATTTTGATAGTCAGCTTTAGAGCATTTTTCTGTATTAAGGAATTATGGAAAATTATTTAGTTATTTTTTTTTTTTTTTTGCTTTAATTTTAAATAATAGTAAAGTGATATATTATATCCGAGGTCAAAATATGTTTATTTTTGAAAGTATTTAATTCAGTTTTTGTTTTTAACCGATGAAACTAAAGTTTATCAGCCTTTATTATTAGTATTAAACACTTCAAATTCACAAATACTTTTTTTTTAATTAAGGGTAGCTTTTAATCAGCCTGTGTTGTACTCACATTTTAAGATTACTTATAATATTAGAAAGCGAGCAAGTGACATCATTTGAAACATTATTGAACGAAAGGTTTCTTTTTCTATGTTTGGGAATGCCTGTACACGTCATACCGCTTTTTGTTTAATCAATCTAATTTCTAAAAATCCCTGTGAGCCAGCAGCAAATTAGCTAAATCTGAATTACAGAAATTAGTCTTATAATTTATTTCAATAAATTGTATGTTTATTGCTTTTAATTTCGCTGGAATTTTTTTCAATAGAAGTGAGGTATTTCAGTATGAGATCAGTCTCAATTATTCAACATAAATATAAAAAAAATATTGGAATTTTGCCTTTTTTTCGGGTGCTACGGACAAACTGAAATAATAAACTTTCCAAATTTTTTAAATTGGATAATTACCTTAAAAAAATGAAATATTACCACTTTTTATATGAGAAAAAATACAGTCATATGCTTCCTTAATTTATTGGGAAAAAGAATTTTAAATATCACATAAATTTCTCAATGGCTTTTAAATCATTTTTTATAAATGAAGAAATGAAAGTAGAAGTTTCTTTCCTTATTTCATGTTCCATTCTGAAATAAATTTCTTCTCGCACTATACTGAAGTTTACTAAATAATGGTTCTTGAAATAAAAAAGCTAGCTTCTTAAAAAAGAGAAGAAAAGAAAAGAGGGAAAAAAGAAAGAAAAACACCTCTACTGTGACAGTGTTAACAATTTTATTGAAACTGCACAAAAATATAAG
Source organism: Stegodyphus mimosarum (assembly GCA_000611955.2). Classification (NCBI taxonomy): domain Eukaryota; kingdom Metazoa; phylum Arthropoda; class Arachnida; order Araneae; family Eresidae; genus Stegodyphus; species Stegodyphus mimosarum. Next base: position 789,488 of record KK116124.1, read on the forward strand.
CTGCTCCCTTCTTAAACATTCTCTTAGTCCAATTTTTTATATCAAATCTTTAGAATATCATTCTGATGTCGCTATTCATGCAAAGCATAACTATTTCTTTTATTATGACTCGCGACCTTAATTTTTAGTTCAAAGGGCGTTAGCCCAGAAGAGCTATTAATTTCCTTTTGGCATTTTGCGTCGAAATCTTTAAATGTCTGTTTCACTTTTAATATTGTTGCTACCAAATATTATCGCCCTTATATTATATTTAAAGAAATTTAATAATGAAGAATCTGCATAAATGTATGTATGTTTCTCGCATTGTGGTAAAACAACGGTGCCTAAAGACATCCAATTTTGAATAACATAATCCTCCACCGAATATGGGCATCTGGAAGCCCTAATTTGGAATTTGAAATTTGTTAAAGTATCGGTTTCTTATTTTGTAATACTTTAACGAATTTTTTATTAACAAATTAGTGATTTCGAATTGATTAACAGCAACACTGCACGAAGAAAATCATGTCTGTCTCCAGTGCGGAAATTCTAAAGAAGTGTATCAGAAATTCTAACGATATGCTCATTTTAAAATTATTTGGCGATATTGCTGTTGAATTAAATTTTATGGTTTAAGTGCGAAGAACATGATATTTAATAAATAAAGGTAACACACAAAACGTTAAATAAAAGCCTCTTTGGGCGTAATGTAAAATCTGAAAGCTTTCAGATTTTTCCTTATTTTATTTTTAATTTTCTGCAAGAGAATTTTTAATGTTTAAAATTCAAAATTTGCAATTTCGTGCGCGTTGTCAGATCGTCCGCAGATATTTCTTTAAGATCAGTGTTTTTATTGAAGATAAATGGCAACCCTACTCATAGTTTCAGTATGTCTTCAATAAATTTTAACTTATTTCCTGATTCTTATTTTAAGGAAGAACAATTCCATCTTCATTTTTTTTAAATCTGGAAACACGAATTATGTTTATTGCACTCGAAAAGTCTCTTGTGTGTATTCAAAATATTTAAAAAAAAAAAAAGTGTATTCTGATATGCAGATGCTTTTTCACATTTGTAACAGTTATTTTTTTTTTACTTGACTTTCATGAAATGTATTAACTATCCTTATGATTCCATTTTGTCAAATTTAATGTAGGAAATATTTTTTTTTATTTCATATGTAAAGAAACTGGAGGAGTTGCATTTTAAAGTCCAGTTTTAATTACATGGGATTTTTTGTAAAGCTATGTACTTGATCTATATGAAGCATGCAGTATTAATCGTAAATTTATTATATGGTTCAAGAAAATAAACATGAAAAGTTTTATTTGATGGAATTTGTTGTCTTATAAATAGGTACAACTAACTCCGCAAAGTCTGGAATTTGCATTTTTATGTTGTTTGTACCTTCTGTCTGTATTTTATATTATTTTTCAGTGCTTAACCCTAGTTAAAAGAAAGGAATGTGAGATGAATATTACGTAGCCTTATGATACGTAGATGAAAATTATTGGATTGAATTTATCACTAATTTTCACCAAAATCAAACGCCTTCTAAACTCTTTCTCTCCCCTCCTTTAAGCAGTGATTTTGCAGATTTTTGATTTTAACATGAAAAGGACAATAATGCCTATGCTTTGAAATTGAGAGAAATAGTGACTGTTCTGTGGCATTTTTTGTTTTCTTTGTCTTCTTTAAGCATTTTTTATTTATGTGTATCATGTAGTATATGTAATTATGTCTTCCTAGTAATTTATATGTACCAAGTAAAGATTATGGTTTCTTTCTTTCTAACGTATTTAAAACGTTTCTTAAGTAGTTTTCATTCATTAAACACAAATCATAATTGTTAAAAATGTTTGACAAAAAAAAAAAAAAATAAAAGGAGTAATAAATATTGGAAAAAAAAAAAAAAAAAGTAAAGGGAAATGTAACTATCTCAGAATCTACTGCTCAAATAAAAAGATTTGGTTATGTTAAATCTTTAAGATTATCGTCGTCATCTGTTGAAAATTTCAGCGTTCTGTATAATTAATCAAATTATTTCTTTTTCGTATAATTAATGAATGACTAAGTACCAGAAGGTCTCTAATTTCTTTGAATGATGGTTTTCCCCAATAAAATGAAGAAAAAAAAAGGGGGAAAGAGAATTTCAATTTATGTTCAAAATCCGTAATTTTAAAAGCACTTAAAATTTAAAAATTTCTTTGCTGTTCTGAAATGTGCTCCTAAAAGCAATTTATTTTACCTTCTGCAGCGATTAGAATATGTTGCAAAAGCTAAAGTTCTTTTGATAAACAGAAGTTTTGTTATCTTTCGATATATTGAAGAAAGCAGTGGTACACACAAACAAAAAAAAGGGAGGGGGCTATTCTGTCTTCCGTTCTACAGAACCGATTGACAAAATCCAACTTGCGTTTACCATGTTCCGATACCGCGACTTATATAGGATATATATTAGATTTATATATAGCATTGTTCTAACATAGGTAATCTGACACAAAAATGGACTATTTTCTGAAATGAAATATCGTTTTTTTTTTTCATATTTCCCTTCTACGACTCACATTATTATTCACAGTTTTGTAAAAATCGCACTAGTGGTTTTTTAAAAAGTTAGCTGCTCAGGGTTAATTGAATTTGCTATATAGTTATTAATCTCTTTTTTTAAAAACTTACTTGATTTCTTCTTTCACAGTTCGAAATTTCGTTTCATCCAAATAAAATTCGCAAATATTTCATACTTTATTATTGAAAATTTTTATTTTTTAATAGTTTTTATAAATTTTTTGAATTATAACCTATAAAATTTTTACCGTCTAGATGTATTTCTAGGCATAGCTGTAAAAAATTTGAGTTTTTTATTCAAAATTTCTCAAGATATATGTGAATTTATATGTTGGCGGGTTTTGAAATTTGTCATAATTGTTATAAGCGATAATAATGTTAAATGTGGTTTACGCACTTTATTAACATTATTCGGAAAATGAACGATGCATGATGCACCTTTTTTTTTTTTTTTTCCGCGCTTGAACACAATGAAAGAGAAAGGAAAATAGGTTACCATAAATAAAGAACTTCAAGTGAATTAGTCTTGGCCCAAACAGAGAAAAGTGCGTCAAGATAAATGTTTTAATTGTAAAGTGCAATTTATTGCCAAATTTTATAAACATCTACAACAACGAGATTGACTGCAATAAACAATAAATCGGAAATTCATTCAATTTTTTATACAGCACATGTTCTTTAATATATACAAATAGGAGAAATTTTGGTATTTCTTTATTAATGCTGTCATATCCTAGCTAAACTTAAGTTCTTGAACCTAGAATACTGAAGAACTCTGCGACTAAAGGCTAAATGTAGCGACTAAAGGCTAAATTACCCTTTATTCTAACTCAAAATAAATGAACAGATGGCCCCTTCTCGGGCGTACAATAAGCCTCCACTTGGTCTTTAACTCAAGATAGAAAATAGAACTTAATCGAATGCTAAATGTGAAGTAACCAGCCGTGGCTGCACAAAATCAGCTTACGTAGTTGGCCCGTATGTAAAGATCTAAAATATCGGTGTTAACTATATGTATGAAAACATTATCAATATATCAAAAGAAAACACATTTTAGAAAAGAAACTTTAATTATTAAATAAGGATTACTTCATATCCTAAAAAATAAAACACTTTTTTTGTAAAAACCTTCTCTGATGTTTTAGTGATGTTCTTGTCTCCATGTATACAACAATCTGTTTTCACTTTAAAAACACCAGAGAACTGCACAAACTTTTCGACATTGCGCATTGGCTATCTACCAAACTCGTTTCATTATTGTTTCCTTTAGCGATTTTACGCCAATATATTCCTGTACAACTTTTAATGGGGTTTCTTCTATTTTTGGCATATTCCACACACGATTTTTTAAAATTGAATTGGAGGCAAAAAATACACGCTTTGTCTATAAAAACCATTAGAACACTGAATACTGAAATTGGGAATAATGTAATTGCTAATATCTTCTTCGCTTGTATTTTCAGTATCCTTCTCAGCCTCCTCTGTTCTTTTGCCATTTTCTGTAAATTTTAGTATTAAAGCAACTTTCTTACTAGTTGTACTTGTAGCATGTTCTTTGTTCAGTTTTTAGTCCTAAAATTATAAATCAATTTTTAAAAGAACAAGAAGAAAATAAGTACGAAAATACGTACAAAACAAAACAAAATAGCCCCAGTGATAAAGATAATGATGCTTTTGACTATGGTTATGCAGAATGACTGTACGAGGAAATCATTGAAACTAAATTTAAAGACGCAATTCAGCGGTTTTTAGAGCATGTTTGGACTTATACAGAGGCTGTTCGCACATTTTTTAGGCGATTTTGGTAAGCAGTAATAAAAAGTCGTTTGCTGCAAAAGAAATAATTGCAATTGTACTGTGTTTTTAAAAGTCAAAAATATCGTCTGTAGCTTGAAAGTTTTGTTTTTATTCAAAATGGCGAATTTAACAAAGCAGTAGTTCGAAGCCTAGATTTACGCTCTTTCCGAAGAGAAATAGGCATACTCCGTTATCGAAAAATGATGCGAGAGTCATGGTTTTGTGATATCTAAACAGTCGATAGGTAATATCATGAACAAGAAAGGAACAAAACGTCAAATTGGAGCCTCCAGAGGGACAAAAATTCCAAACAAGTATCCAAGGAAAAAACGGACATCTTCGACTATTGCAAAGGTACGTTGTTTAATGTTAAAAGAAAATCCCCCTAGTCAAAGGACAGTTACAAAATCATTAAAATGCTCGGTGTCCACCGTAAACAAAATGATAAACGTTGATTTAAATCTTAAGAAAGCGAAAAAACGCAATGTGCATCGTCTTCTTCCAAAGCATATCTTTCAATGCAGGACACGCTGCAGAAGTCTATATGAGAAACACTTATCCAAAGAAAAATGGAAAACAATTGTCACAATAGACGAAGCATGGGTGTATTTAAATGATTGTAACAAAAAAAGAGCCATTTATTATCATAAAAGGGGAGAAAAAAATTTAAGTACATGGTTCAAAGAATCGAAAGAAAGTTTTTCTAAGGGATTCATGATTGTTGCTGGTTTTTCTTATAATGGCAAGTTAAAAATAAAGAGAGTGCAAAAAAATGTCAAGATTAACTCCAAATACGATCAGGAACATATTTTATAGCCAAGTTTTCTGAATGAAATACCATCGCTTTACCCACAGTGCCATCAATCCGTGAGACTCCATCAGGACAAAGCTAGCAGTCACACATCAAAATCCACTGTAAATTTCCTAAAAGAAATGGAACAAAAAAACTGGTATCAAGGCCATACCCTTCACTGATATCCCTACTAAATCTCCCGATGTGTCACCTATGGATTTTTGTGCTTTCGGACTTTTAAAAACTGCATTATCTAAACGTTGTCCCCAAACCCTAACAGGACTCTGGAAAGCTGTTCAGGAGGAATGGGATAGAATACCTCTTCTGACACTTCAAAAGGCATTATTATCCTGGAAATTGTGGTGTCGAAAGATAGTTCAGAATAAGGGATGTCAAATAGAACATTTAAAATACAAGAATTTTATGTCATTTAGTTTTGTGAATACATTATACATCATCTAAAAAAATGTGCGAACAGCCTCTGTACGTGTTCTTTTTTATACACTTTCGTGCTAGCGTTGAGTGTGCGTGCTGTGAACACCGCTACGCACGGACGCACCTGGATAATCAAGAGTGCACTGTTTTTTCTCCAGAGGTCAATATTATTCTAAGTTAAATGCAAATAAATTTTACCAACTGATAAATAAATAATATCATTTACTATGTTCCCATGTTGTAGTTTTTCATTTTTTGAAGGCCTCCATAGTGTTATTTAATTATTTTCTCCGAATTAATTTTAAATTTCGCCGAATTTCGACAAAGCATGTGCAACGGCTGCTTTAATACTAAAATACGGATTTTTATTTTTATTTTATTTTATTTTTTTTTAATTCTATGTATGTTTGTTAAATCTACTACTAGGACAGTTTTTGTATTTATTCCAGTGAGTTACATGTCAGATCACTTGGTACACCGTGACTAACATCGTCAGCAATTTCGTGTATCAATTTATTTAGAATTAAAATCTGTTTTATGTACATTTTGAGTAGTTTTAGAAATTTATTACCACTAATAAAGTATTAAATTGTCATGATCAGAAACAAATATAATAGGGTTTAAGTCAATCAGTTTTTCCATAAGAAAAAGAAATTTGTTATTTGGCATTTCTGACTTAACTGCAGGATAAATTTATTTTAAATCTAGAAAGTATGTAATTATGTCTACTTTTTGGGGGGGCATTTGAATTGAGTTTATTTTTATCGAATTTGCCTAATTATTATTTTTTTTTTAACTCTAGATCCACCACGCATTGAAACCTACCCAAAAGATCAAACTGTTGCAAGTGGTGGTATAGCAGTTTTTGTGTGTACTGCTGTTGGCAATCCAAATCCGCAAATTGAATGGAGAAAAAATGGCAAAAGAGTAACAACACAGCGCTATTCTGCCATAGACATGCCTAATGGATCTGTACTTAGAATCGAACCTGTGAGAGCTGGAAGAGACGATGCCACTTATGAATGTGTAGCTGAAAATGGAGTTGGGGAACCCGTGAGAGCTTTAGCTGATCTCATTGTTCTTAATGGTAGGTCATAAAACACTTTTTTTCACTCTAAGCATAATGACAACAAAGTTCCTCCGAGGGTCTGAATGTCATTTGTATGCCCAAGTACTTTTCACAGTTAAGCATGACATCCCCCCTAAGAAAATTTCTATAAAATCTACTTTTTATTAAAATATTTTTATTCTTATATACATTCTTAAAGTTTTATTGCTTTATATACGAAGGGAAAAAAATCTGATTTGTGCAATTAAAAATAATGCAAAAGCACTAACACAATTCTGCAGCTTGTGTTAGAAAATCCAGTGTTTTTCAAATTCTGAGGAGATAATGAAATTGGATCATTTTCTCCAGAAAGGAACGGCAAATGTGGAAGGAAAAAGAAAACAATGCCAGAATCTGATTGATTCTTACTTCAAAATAGCATTATTAGTTCAATAAAAACTAGCAAAGGCCTTAAACTGTTTGTTGTCTCTTTGTTAGAATTGCTAGTTAGAATTGCTGGTCACTGGTGGTCAGAAAGCAAGAAAGGCAATTAAAAAACAAAATTTAATGCTTCACATGAAGCAAAACAAGTAATCTGGGCCAAAAAATACAAATATTAGATCATAAGTAACTGGGAAAAGGTCATTTTCAGTGATGAGGCTCATTTATTTGTTCATCTTTGCATACCTAACACTGTTAGAAGAAGCAAAGGTTGCATTAGGATCTCAACGTATCCAGCAACTTGTGAAAGATCCTCAAAAGTAAATATTTGGGGTTTTTTCCCTTGCAGGTGGCACTGGAAATCTAATTCCTATTGATGGAATGATTGATTCGTTGAAGTATATAGAAATTTTAAATGTGCCGTTTTTGAAAACCTTTGCAAGAACTTGGCTCCATGCCATAATTCAAAATCTATCAAAAGATTCATATTGGAAAATAAAATTATCATCCTAGATTGATCTGGAAATTCACTAGGCTTAAATCCAAGTGAAAACTTGTGGCCCATTCTGAAGGAACATTTTAGCAAAATGAATTGTACGACAAGAACCTGTTATTAAGAATGTCATAAAAGTGTCATTCCATGATAAAGAAGTAAAATTCATATGCACAAGACTAGCATGGTCAATGCTTAAGTGCATTCTAAAGATTATTTCTGTGGCAATAAGATATATTTCCTATTAATTTTATTATTATCACTGTATATGAAGAAACTTATTAAAAAACACTTTGTCTTAATTAATTTCCTCACTATAGAGTATAAATTTGTGCATTTTAATATTCTTTGTTACATAAAATGTGATAAATTTTAATTCTATTCATTTTATTAAATGCAAATGAATGTGGTTTTTATTTTATGGATGAAAATTAATTGTTGGGTTGACTTTGCGTTGTTTCCTTTACATTAAAATTTGTATTATCTGACATAATCAGTCAAGAATAAATAACAGTAAATGATTAAATCTGCAAGAAGTTATCTCTAGTTAGGCTGGAATTGCTTTGAAGGAGCAGAGGAATACCACAGCATTTCAAGAAAAGTTTAATTATTATAATATATATGTGTGTGTGTGTGTACATGTGAAAGAGTAATACATCAAAGTCAACTATAAAGTTAGGCAAAAGTCCAAGCTTAGTTTGATTTTGGTTTTATACAAAAATCTACCAATTTCAGAAGAGTGAAGAATCAAAGTGTTCCAATTACAGAAATACACTCACGTTTGTGAAAATTGCAACACCAAGAAGGAATCGTCATAATTGAATGCAATTTAATACACAGTTGAGTGGTAGTGATACAAATAAATGATTAAATGTTCAAAGCAAACAAACAAGAACAAGAGATCAGAATCAGTATTTTGTGTGGCCACCACGCGCCGCAATAAGTGCTGCTACACGACGTGGCATGGAGTCAAACAAAGTTTGAATGTCTGACTGAGGAAGAGCATTCCATATCGTTTGTACGCATACCCAGAGTTCGTCTGCAGACGCAACAGGACGAGGATCACGAGCAAGACGCCAACTAATGACATCCCACACATGTTCAATTGGCGACATATCCAGGGAACACGCAGGCCAAGGAAGAAGCTGTACCTGCTGCGCTGCAAAGAAGGATTTAACAATCCGAGCAGTATGAGGGCGGGCATTGTCCTGTTGAAATACAGCGCCTGGCAAGCTTTGAAGGAAGGGAACAGCTTCGGGCTGTAGAACTTCACGGATATACCGGTTGCTGTTCAGATTGCCCACAATTCGTAGCAATTGAGATCGTCTATGATATGCTATGGCGCCCCAGACCATAACTCCGGGTGTTCGTCCACTGTGGCGTTCGATAATGCACTCCGGAAGGTGGCGTTCACCGGCATAGCGTCTGACACGAATGCGGCCATCATGGTACCACAAATTAAAGCGGGATTCGTCAGAAAACACGACATGCTGCCAATCAGCACGCCAGTCTCTATGCTGATTGGCCCATTGTAGCCGCAGGCGGCGATGGTCGTGCGTTAGGGGGATCCTGTATAAAGGAGTCCGTGCGCGCAGTCCACACTGCAGCAGACGTCTACGAATTGATGAAGCACACAATGAAACACCTGTAGCTATTGACCACAGTGCTGCCAATTGTCTAGAGGAAGCTGTACGGTCCGTCCGCGCCATGCGGACCAGGTGTCTATCATCGCGAGCTGACGTCACATTTCGGGGTCCACTCCCGGATTTCCGAGTTGTCCGACACTCGTCCGTCCACTGCTTCCAAACGCGCATCACTGTGCTGCTGTTACGCTGCACACGAGAGGCTACTGCACGATACGACAATCCAGCTTCACGAAGGCCGATGATTCTCCCTCGTTCAAACTCTGTAAGTTGTTCAAATCTCGCTCTCTTTCGTCGACGAGGCATAAGTACAGATTGAGTTAACGTTTACCACTAGCAGATAACCACCGATAACCATACACGCCTCTGCTACAGCCGTCTATTTATTCGGATCCATCAGCCGTTCAGAGGGCGCTGCTCAGCATACGCATGCGCTACGGATTTGCAATTCTAATCATTTGCATATCATGCGCTACTTTGCATTTCCTGAAAATTTCAGCTCACTCGCGTAAGTCCTTCATGGTGTTGCAATTTTCACAAACGTGAGTGTATAAGATTATTTTAATTTTTATAGCAACACTTTTTGTGAAAAAAACTATATTTTTTATTATTTAATCCATCAAAAATATCACACAATGAAAAATAATGAGCTATAAATTGTAGTCATGTTTCCCTTTCTTTTAAATATGCATAGAATAGGAAATATATAATTAATTTTTTAATCTGCATGAGTTTATATGCTTTGTAAATTCAGTGAAAAATTACTGCAATTAGGAGGAATTGGAAATAAATATAGTCTCAAAGGACTAAATTGAAATTAAAGCTTGAAATATATTTGAATACAATTTAATGTATATAATATTTCAAAATTATGTTTTCGTCATGAGCAACAAATGGGGCTTATGTTGGGGTCTGATTTGGCATTTAAAATACATATGAATCTCAGTTAAAATAGCACCAAAGCATGCATGATGTAAAGAATCTAGTTTTGTTGCTATATAAATTAGTATTAAAATAAATGTGGTATATCAGAGAAATTATCCGAATGCTGATGGCTTCGTAAAATTTAACAAAACTTATCTGACAACTCATTGATTTTTTATCTCATAAAATTTCTTCAGAGCAAGCTAATAGTTTTTTTTCCCTCCCTCCTTTGCCTTGCAAATAGAATATGTTCCTCATTAGAATGAATCAATGTTCTCCCAAATTTTTGTCTTGTAGATAGAATATGTTCCTCATTAGAATGAATCTGTGTTCTCCAAAATTTGCTGAGGGGTGATTTCTGTTACGATTTCAATTACCATCTGTTTTTCTGTGGATCTGGATCCAAGATGGCAGCTACTTTGATCGGATTTGCTCATGCATTTCTGTAAGCGATCATTCCAGGATTTTTTCAGTGATTCTTACGGCATTTAAAATGCTGAATTATGAAGGGAAGCAGAGCCATGAGAAGGGGATAAAGAACCACCTAATTCCAAGTTCATATAAGCAGGGGTATCTCTGTCCACACAATGTTGATAAATTAAATGATATAAGTTATTGTCTCAAAGAACAAACTATATCTTTCTTTCCACTCTACATAGAAATATCGTGTTTTATTTTTTAAGTGACTTTAAGTTTCATGGCATCTATAGTAGGTCATAAGGTGACTGATTTTCATGATGTGTGCTATCAAAGTGTTTGTATACTGTTATGACAGAAATGTTTCTCATGAAGCTTTATTGTCAATAAATGAATGCTTTAATGTTTTACTGTTAGCATGCATGTATGTACTATTAAAAATTATTACTATTAAAAAAAGCATTACATGTACTATTAAAAATAACATTTTTTTACAGAAAATGCATTACCACCTGGGTTTCCTAAATTCATGAGGCAGCCTAACATGCAAGGCATCGAGAAAGGTCGAAGTGCGTTGCTGCCTTGTCAAGTTGAAGGGGATCCTGAACCAACTGTGAAATGGTTAAAAGATATGATACCATTAGACATGACCATTCCTCGATTTTCCTTAGTTCAAGGATGTAAGTACTCAATAGTTTTTTTATAAAAGGATTTATTTTTATTACTCATTGTTTACATTTCAAACATTTTATGTGTGCTTATTCAGATTATTAGATACAAAAGTGCACTTCTGTTTCTAGAACTATATAAACCTCGCTCTGGATTATTATTTGATTTTATCAAAGAATAGCTTAAAGTACTAGCTATTCCTGCTTGAAATACCATTTGAGGACTTTTATTTGCTTAAATGTCAAAAATCATAAGTAACTATCAAGTATAAATATCAGTTTTACACTCTTTTGTCTGATGAATTAAAATCATCAATTAAGGACATTGTAATTATTGTATTCATGTTAAAGTGTCTATTTATTTATTTTTTAACAAAACAAGGAAATACATGAGAAAAATTTTTAATAAATTTTAAATTTTGCTTGCTAAATACTTATCAAAATGTACATAAATAATAATATTAATAGTAATAATATCACATGAAAATATTATTCAAATTTATATTTTTTATCTGAATATAAATATTAAATTCTTAGACTGCCATTTCTTCAAATAATGAATTTTCAGGTGTAATTAATCTTTGATCAATTTGTAAGGTTTTAGTTAAACTAACAAAGTTTTATTTTAATTTAAATCTTTCTATCTCTTCTCATTTTCAACTTCCCGTTAGAAGAAGCGCGTGTTTTCAGCTTTATGCTAATTTGAAGTGGAGCCAAGTTCTATTTAAACCAGAGGTAGAAACCTCTCAGTGTGAGAGAGCTTTTAGTCTCAACGGTCACTCTATTCGACGTTCGCCTGACCAACTAGCATTTAAATTCTAAGCCATAGTGCTTTTACGTGATTGCTTATTGAAATAAATCCAAGTGTGTCAGTATTAGTAAATCTTGCTACGCACCATTTAGTTAGAGGCCAACCTCGCGTATAGCTCTGTGAGCAACGATTAATTTAATTTTTATTTAACTTTAGTTTAAATTTATCTGATTGTTCATTTTAGACCCAAGTGTAGTCTTTTACTTTCTGTATCCCTCCCCAGTTGGGAAGTGGTTTGTTAATAATATTGATTTAATAAAAGAGGATTTCAAATCCCTTTCAAGTGTAGTTCTTCTACCACTTAATCACAGTATCTACCACCAGAACATAGCTGCATTCAGCTCCTTGTTCCAGATCAGGACTTAAGGAGTTCACGAAGATGTTTTCCAAGAATATACACCGAACACTCAGTCCTGACAAATTTACTTTAATTTGAACTAAAAAAAAAATTATGAAAACTATCCAAGTGTTCATATATAAATGTATTCTCAAACAAAGTAAATATTCTTTGTGCAAAAATTCGTACCTGTCAATATTTATTTTTTTGGCAAGTACTAATTAATATTAATAAATTCTGTATCTCCAAATCTTTGAATAAGATTTATATCATACTGTAAATTAATTAGCTCTTTTTATAGATATTATGATGTGCATGTTCATTTTTAATGATAAGGAAAATAATGTGAACTCGGACTTAACTCGGAATTCAGAAGTAACTAAAACCTTGAACACTTTTACATCATAATATTTCAACAAAAACATAAATGAAATATATTTACAGTGCCCGTTTAATTGTTTTGGCAACTGCATGTGGCTGCAGGTTGTCAGTTTGACAACTTATATAACAGTGGTGTTAAGGGGTGTTGGAAGCCAAAAATCTTCAATAAATGGTGATTTGGGATTTTTGCATTTTTCAAATTCTCTACTCTTTTATTTTTCTAAAAGTACTATATTTCAATTGCTATGAAAATTAGAACTGTAAGAAATCTAATTTTAATTTATCATCAAATGTTTTGCTAAATAAGTATTTTTACATAAAAATGCATTTTTCTCCAAATGTGGTATTTTAATACTTGATGTACCTTTTCTCAGGAATTACTACTCACAGGTATGTAAATTTGTTATGGTTTATTTATTATGTTTTCTGATGTTTACTAAAATGAGCTTTTTGTGTTAAACTCTGAAAGTGAAAAAAGTGCTAAAATTTACTATATATATTACAATTTTCTATAAATTACTCTAAATCTCAAACTTTTTTAAAAGTTCATTTCAATATAATCAGAGAGGTGTATTTTAATTACACAAAAAATTTCAGGTGTGTATCTATAGCAAGTTTTGAAAAAAGGTACATTGAAAATGGCCAATATAACATGGTTGGTATGGGGGTTTCGACTAAGGCTAATGATAATTAATTCCGAAAAGGTATGGCATTATCATGATACAAGTTATTGTCTCAAAAAGCAAACTGTGTCTTTCTTTTCACTCTACATAGAAATGTGATATTTCCAAGTGACCTAAAAGTTTTATGGTATGGTTGGTTGATTTTCATGCTGGATTGATTGGGTGGTGATTGATTTTCATGCTGGATATCTATTCTGTGACAAAATTTGTTTCATGATATGTGCCATCAGAGTATTGTTATTAAAAGGAGCTTATGTAATATTTAACCAGTAATTTTCCATAGTGTTTGTTAAACATATTACAATAATGTCATTAGATTAGTACATAGGTAAAGAAAAATTCAGCATAGTTAAAAACTTGGGAGCAGCAAGTACACAACTTTATTATTTATTAGTGTCTTTGCATTCAGCTCTTGATTACAAGCAAGATGATGTACTCAGTGTGTTTTTATTTTGTTTACATACATACATACACTTTCCAGTTTCATCTGCTAATAATCCGAAATTAGGAACTGCTGCCTCAATTAAAAATTATTGGCATTATTTGCTTTGTAGCAAATGTTAGTAAACTCATGTCTGAAACCAAATTTATAAAAATTCAGAAAGTTTCAGATTGCTATTCTATACATTATTACTATTTGCATTTTAAAAATTGCTTAAAAAGTCATCCAAAGAACATTAAATTTTATCTTTAGGTTTTGAAATCTCTAAATGGATTAGTGAAATAACCTACATAATAGTATAATGAATTTAATACATTATCAGCAACGTATGAAATGCTGGCATTATACAGAATACCTAGGCATTTTTTTTAATAGCTGGCATTTTTAGGCAAAGTAGGAATATGAGAATTATTATATACTTTGCATAGGCATTGTATATAATACCTATGCATTCTATGGAATGACAAATGCTGTTTAAGCAAAGTATGAAAAGAGATTATAATAGGGCTATTATTTAAAAGAATATTCTTCAAATCTTATTTTGAAAAAAATAATGAGAGAGTACCGTTAAAAGAATTTTTATTCAAAGTACGTAAAAAGGAAAGCTGTATGAAACAAAAATTATGCCTTTCTTATTTAAAATAAATAAAAATAAATGAAAATTAACTTATTTGTTGCAGTATAGTAGGTTTCATTTGAATTCAATTCATTACATTTTTTGTTTTTTTGTTTTGTTTTACACATACACTTGACGAATCCTTGGCCACTTCCATTTGACTGAGCAACTGCAACTAACCAGAGAGGAATTTCATAGTAGGAATATCTTCAAAACAAGTTCTTAGAGCATAAAATTTAACCGTGATCTCTTATATAGCTATTTAAATTCTTTCAGAAATTCCAAGTCAGTAGAAACTACCCCCTTTTCACTCAATGCAACTCCCAGTGTATTGCAGGAATTAATCTGTATGTTCCCTAGGCATTGTATGTAATATGAAGATGTATTTCATGTATTGCTGGTTTGGTATTTGCATTTTATAAAATGCCCAGATAATGAGTGAAATGTTTAATCATTTTATACATTCCGGGCCAGTTTTCGGCATTCTATAGAATGCCAGATTTCATACTTTGTTGATAACAAATATACCAGTAGTGATAGTTAATGATACTAAAAGTAATATGTCAAGCAAAGAATGCTTACTATGGAAAATTATTCAGTTTTCATAAGCAAGAAAAAACTGTTAAATATTTTTTATTTCATCTCAGTGATTTTTTTAAAACATTTAGTTTTATATCAAAGAAAACAGTTCGTGTATTGTTAATTCCAAATAAATTTTATCATTTCAAAATTAAATAAATCTGTTAATTTCTAATTTGAGTAATAGCTATTCATATTTATAAAATGTTGATTAAATATAAAGATGCTGTGTGCCTGTAACCAAAGGTGCATTTAGCTTGCTTGTATTTTTTATTATAAATTCTCAGTGCACTATTTGCATAAGCAAGCAGGATGATTCATATTGGGAAAAACACAAAGCAACATTTTCTCTGGAATTTTCTCTTTAGAATTATGGTTTTATTTTTTAGATGTATAAATGCACACATTTCATAGTGTATCAGTTACCTTTCTTAGGTGTAACTGAAATGTTATTTTGGATCCTTTAAAAAAAATAGTAGTTATACTATTCTTGAATTTTGATATTCTTATCAAACAAGTTTATGGCACAAGTATTAAAAAGCTACAGAAAAAGAAAAAAGAAAAAAAAATGTGCTTTTAGCTTATTTCAGAAAATTCACAGATTGTTTTTACTACCTGCTACAAAGTAAAAGAAGTATTATAATTACAAATAATTTTTATCAGGTTTCAATGGAAATATTCATTTTCACCATTTTTGAATCCATTTAGACTATTTATGTGCATGAAGTCTGTAAGTTTGGACAGAATAAAAGACTCTTTACACAAAACAGATTGTAAAGTACATTTTTTCATGACATCTGTGCATACATACATATATATATATATATATATATACCTTTCCAACCCCTTATTTTTGCAATTGTTGGTCATAGACATGTACTTCCAGTTACAGAAGTGTTTTGAATGGTGAAAATATTCATTTTTTGGCATTTTCAAATTTAGGAAAAAAGTGAATTTTGATCAAATAACTAACTCTAACTAACTAACTTTTGATGCAGTCTCCCGGTTTCTGTAGTTATATTTAGGAAAGTTTTATTTTCATTATGAAAAAATAAAAATACTCTTTTAAACTGGATTGTTTAAATTGTTTTTAAGTAAAATAATTTTTATACTTTTATGTCATGTCAAATTAATTAAAGCGCATTTCTTGAAATATACCAATGTTGCACACAAAAATTTATTATATATTATTATGTATTATAAATTATTATATTATATAGTTGTATATTTATTTATCATTACTTATTATTACTTATTTGAAACAAGCCCACATTACTTCATAATATTACCATTAGGTGGCAATTTGACTAGTTGCAAAATGGCTACCTGTGGTTATGAGAGGGTACTTTACAGTATACAGATTCACATGACTAGAGATGATTTTGAATGTGAAATCTAAATTTTGAACATGATTTAGCAAAGAACCACCAGTGAAGAATTCTGTTTGAAGCTAGTGTGATATATTGTATCAAACAGTATAAGAGCCTATAAGAGCTGTAATCAAGTTGCCTTTGTGAGGATAAAATAGATGATTGATATACAAAGTAAATACGGTAATGTTTGTATATCAAGAGTGTTTTCAGTGTAGTTCTTAAAAATTTTCAATATTCCTCCAAATAACTGTGTGTAGTGCATGTACAAATGTACTGTTTCTACAACATCTGGCATGAGATAATCATAAAAACGCGTGCCTACAGTTTTGTGAAGCATTTCAAGAATTTTGTAGTGATGATAATATTCTAAGTAGGTTTACATTCAATTGAAAAGTTATATTTTATGTAAGTGGAAAAGTGAATAAGCAAAATGTACATATCTGGGAGACTCAGAAACCTTACCAAATTGTTAAAATTTAGCATAGTTAATTTTGTGCCAACATTGTATAGTCCATACTTCTTTCTTGATAGAATGTATAGTCCATACTTCTTTCTTGATAGAATCATCAGTAGTGAAAAATTATGGACTTGCTGATTGCACTCCTTATGGCACAGCAGAACAGGATAGTACCGACTTCCCCTTTTAGTTTGATAGAGCTCCATATGATCAATACTGTAATGTAAGCAACCTTTTTATAAGACACTAGTGCACTCGATGATACATGTGATAATACTTAATGTTAATGATCAATATATTCAATGATAACTTAACTGACATTTTTACTGGTCACTGAAATCACTGGACATTGTCTAATACAACCACCACCCCAAGATGTGCATGAACTAAGATTACATTAGCACTGCAGTATAAATCATTGACATTTAATCCAAGTTCTGCCGAACATATTGAAACATGTCTGAAAGAGTTGGATTTATAGTATTGACACTTGCTGAGTATGAAGAGTGATCGCAATGAGCGTTTTTGAGCTTATTTTGGTGCTTAATAAATTTTGGTAAATCAATTTTGACAGCTACAATATATAAGTGTGAAGTTGTATTTTATTTTAGCAATATGTAACTAAAATTTGGTGCATTTAAATTGTTGAAATCATTTTGAATTGACTTCTAAGATTTGTTTTTTCCATCTTATGCATGCATATTTTTACACTGTAGAGTTGTAGAAACTCTGTAATTAAGAGATATTCTTTACAATTATAATAATAATTCTCTACAACATATACAAATTCCTTTTTCCTTTTGATTAATATTATGTGTAATACTATTTCAAATTCATTTTAGATTCCTTGCAAATCACTGATGCTGAAGAGGAAGATCAAGGAAATTATGAATGCATGGCTGAAAATATACATGGTTCTGCTTTATCTGTTATGGGTACATTATTTGTTCGAGGTATGAACTTATCTTGATAAACACTAAAATTATTTCATAAAATTTTATAGTAGGATGTTCTCTTGCTATTTTTGGCAAATTTTTTTACACCATAAATGGTACCAGGAAGCAATATTTCCAAGATGGCTGTCACCAAAAAAAAAAAAAAAAAACGAAAATGTATGTTACAAAAACAGCAAAAGTACTCACCTTGTGTGTTGTTGACTTTATCTTATCATTAGCATCCGATGACTGCAGCTCATACAATTTATGTAGTTCCAGGATGGATCCTTTTCCTTCTGATCCTGGTACCTGCAGTGCTACAAAAACGACACAAAATGGGAATAAAAAATTTCATCTGCTTAATCTGGCTCCACATGCCCTCAGTGATGTCAGTTTTGGGGGTCTTTGTTTATCACAGTATAATTCACTGAAAACTGCTTGAAACCTTGATTACTCAGACAATCACAGGCTTTCTGATAGTCAGAGTTAGTCATGGTTCTAGACAAGATTTTCAGAGTTATCATCCCCAACAAAAACTTTTTCATGCAATCTGTTCAATTTCGTTCAGTGAAGGAAATGAGTATTTATCTCACCAGACATACTTTTTTGTGTAAGTAACGGGATAACAATTATTTAGAACCATCCACCTAATGAAAACCAATGTTCAGTTAACAGCAGTTAAAATTTTAAAAAATTGAAAATATGGTCAAAATTCAAAATACATGGTTTATAATATGTTATCACTAAACTAAGCCTTGACATAGACATTGATCACTAAATTAAGAAGATCCAATCAGATTAAACTTAAGAAGCATGACTATCTAACTTTAAGCTTTTTTCCTGTAATTAACATATAATAACCATACTTTCATAGATTCTAAGCCGCATATGCTTATTTTTTAGTATTTTCCTTAAATAGATACATACACGTATAGTTACTTATGTGTTTTTGAAATATACGACATACTGTTGAACAGTGCCTTGTCATTATTGTGAGCCTGTTTATGTACAGTAGCAGTAGATTATAGTTTGATTTTTTGCTGACATTCTGCCAGATGTAATTATATATAACTATCAAAAAGTAAATTTTAATAAAAATTTCATAAAATTTTGTTTCTTCTATATGAAGGTCTAACTTTTCTTCTCCGGACAAAAAATTACCAAACTGAGTAAACGTAAATTAATGAAACTTTCAAAAATGAAATCTTTAACTGAAAATTAATAGGAGAAAAGAGGAACTTTTTTTAAAAACTTTGCAAAGTTCCAACTTTTTTAATACCTTGTTTCTTTTAACTGAAACTTTCTGCCAGTTTTAAAACTACACTTGTAGAAATGCAGTGCCATGATTGCCAATGAATTTGCCAATGAATGATTCTCTTTAAAGCCTAGTAGCAGAAAGTAATGCCATTTTTTGTCCCCATTATCCTTTTTCCTAGTTAACTCCCCCCCCCCCCCACCCCCCCACACACACACCAATTTCGTTACTAATTGAATCGCTTCCAGAAAGAATGGGCTGTTTAATTGTTTTTAGGCCTTATGAGTTTTTCTGTTTGGTTCTTTTTCCCTTTTTTGGGAAATCCCTAAGCAGGGTTCATCTAAATTCTAGCAACCCTATCGCCATCCAGTCTTTTGGCTTTTGAAGCATTCCGATGATATGGAAGATAAGGAAAGGTATGTTTGTTTTTTGTTCCATAATTTTCTTAGTTTTCTTTTTTAATACATTTTTTTTTCAGTTTAACTCAGCACACTCCAGCAGCTTATTTTTATGAATATCTTTTGGCACAAATTTAAAATTCACAAAAAGCTAATTTTCCAGTAATTGAGCCACCCTTGCTTTAGGCTTTATATAATTTGACTGAACAATTTGTTTTGAACACAAAAAAAAAAAAAATTGATTCATTAGTTCTTGATGTAGAATTTTTCTTCTGGATTTAATGTAGTTTATTTTGCCTTTTTGGTTGTTTTAGACCTTTTATAGGTTTTTTTTTAATACGATTATTTTTGCTATTCTTTTGCTTTCATATATAATTTTTGGTCTTATTTCAGTACGAATGCATGTAGGGAAAATATACGACCGTTTGAGAGCTATTAGAATACTGTTTTAAAGTTAAGGTTTAGTACAAAAAATTTAGTAATTTCTTACCCTGAGAAGAAAGGTTAGACCTTCATATAGAAGGAACAAAATGTTATTCAGTTTCGCTCTGAAATTTACTTTTTGATTTTTCTAATTTTCAATCTAGCAACACAAATGCAGATTCATCTCCCTGCTATTTTTAACATTTAATTTTTTAAAACTTCATTGAGGACTATTTTCAAGACCACCTATTAGGTAGGTGCCTTCACCATAAAATGACCATCACTTCTGGCCTTAGGCTGACCAATGCTGATTAGGCAAGTGCTTGCCATTAGATTGGAAAAAAAAAACTGCTCATATCAAATTTAAGCTCAATATTTAGTATTTAAAACAGTATTTGTTATTGATGGCATAGATTTTATTTTTCAAATAAATTCTGATTATGCCTGAGTGTAGAAATTTGAGAACAATTTTTATTAGGAATGTAGTAGATGTTAGTTGGTGAGATATGGAATTTATTTTAGTAAAATTCTTCTTAAAATAATATTTAAATGAATAAACAAAATTTTTATAATGTACTGAATGTTTAGAACCGTTGAACTTAAATAAATAGTGGTAGAATGTATAGTGGTTGATAGAACTAATGAAAACTTCTGGGTTTTTATAGATAATGTAGTTATATTGGCTAGAATTTTTCTCTTGCCTTTTTATTTTAAATGTTTGTATTTTAATAGAATAAAAATTGCTTAAGATAATATTGAAATTTGTGGGCAACTCCTTAAAAGCATATTACATCATTGGGTAAACGTGGAAAGTTTTAAAACAGGGTTTCTCAACCTGTTTAGTTTCAGAGTGAATACAGCAAGCTTCACTTCACCTCTTTCCTGCTGTACTATTAAAATTTTTTTCTAAATCTATGTACATGTATTTTCGTGGAAAAAGAGGGGAGTATGACCTAGGAATGATAAAAAGAGTTGAGAACCACTGTTTTAGAACAAGTAATTCCAGAGAAAATATTTAATATTTAATTTTTAATTTTTCATTATATTATAAATGTGTGTAAAAATATTTTGTATTGTTAAAAAAAAGTTCTGGGGCATTAATCACCATAAAATGTTTTAAATTAGTAAAACTTTGTGGTCAGACTTGTTCACTTACATAAAATTAAAGGTTTCTGTTACTCAATAAAGATAGCCCAGCCGCTAATTAACTTCCAAGTCGAGAATATTTAACTCTGTTTTTGAACATAATGCACAAAAAGCAACTTCATTTAAAGTATAAGAAGTTAATTGAAGTTACTGCAATATGATGGAATGGCTCATATTGCATATTAAATCATCTACTTGATTTTGAAAATTCTATAATGTTACATGCTATTTCGTGTGATAAAATTCCAGAGTACTGATAGTTACTAATCAAAAACTGTTTTGTTCAGTTGTATTTCTTAGAAAAATCATTAAATAAATAAATTAACCAAAATCTATTGATTTTAAAACTATTCCAATAATGATATTATTAATTTGGTATTTATCAAAGTGCTGGGAATTTCTTAGTGTTGAAATCATAAAAGGTTGCATTAAAAGGAAACAGACATTTCTATATGATTCATGTGAACATGGAGCTATTTTAGATTTTAAATTTAAAAATCTTTTTTCAATAAACATCAAGGTTGCAAAGATGTGATTAAAATACTGTACTGGCATTAATGGAAAAAACATTCTGATCAAAATTCTCTCGCCTCTGAAAAATGAAAAAAGTAAGATTATCGCATCATTAACAGAAAATTGATCCCAAAATAATGAGTGATAATTAGATGCATTGGGCATTGTTTTTGCAGAAATAGCCTGTATTTCAAATGCACTTGATTTGTAACCAGATGACCAATTAATCTTTCTTCTTCAGAAGGGGGGAAATACATGTTTGAAAAATACATGTTTGCTATAATATTTATTATTCTAGAAATCTACTACTTGACCAGTTAATAGCATATATAGAGTAGTGAGGTTGTTTATAAAAGTGGGTATACTTCAGGAAGAGAAGTGCAACAAAATTTGGCCAAAAAATATGCGCAACTACTATTTTTAAAGCACAGTTTTTTACCAGTTTGAAAATGATGAAAATAAGGTATAAATTTTTGTAGAGAAGCTTTGAAACTTTTTTTTACTCTTTAAAATCATCAAATTCAGTTTGAAATATATATATATATATATTTGAATATATATATTTGAATTTCACTGCATGTAGTAGTAGCAAGTGAAGATGTAGCATTTATTCTGTCTATTAAAATTATTTGGTTAATATTTTAAAATAATGAAAGTTCGCCAAGACCTTGAAATGTAATTTGGCTTGATTATGGATCTTTTAAGGGAGCTGAAGTACAAGGAATTTATTTTTCCAGGTATTTAATATTCCAGATATTTGAGTGGATAATCACAATTTTAGCCTTTTCCAAATATTCAGCATATAAACCAGATATCCATTCCATCCCTTGTTTGTAATTTTGTGATGCGTGAGGAAATGTATGAAAATGCCTATGCAAGTAACTTACTCCAACGAAAAGGCTTGACTCCCAAATCAACCACCGAAAAGCATCCTTAATTAGGCAGATGGATCCCAAATCATCATGTAAGTAATACTGCTGAACATTAATAGTTATTTTCGAGTTCTTTTCTGAAAAAAAGTAGTCTGGCAGCATGGGGTTCTTTTGGTTTTAGCCTCAAAAAAGCTCCTTTCATAGTCAAGTGGATCTACCAACAACCATGTGACCAAAAAAGCCATCCTCAAAAAACTTTTCTTGTGTCTTCTCTCCCTCTCTATATAAGATGGTTAAACTCTCAAATGGAATAGCCCTCCAAAGTTTTTTAAACGTGGGAAAAGAATACTTGATACAGACATTGAAGTTTCTGAAGTTTTCATATCCTCTTTCCACTAAAGAAAATGATTACTCTTTGCATCTTCCATAGTTTAAAAACAGTGCTACAAAAATGCACCTGTGTCAGTCAGACAACTGAACCGAACTTAATAGTATAACATGGGATAGCTGTATAAAGATATCAAGAATAACATGGGATCTCTGGCTGAAAGTGTTGGCTGTAAATTAAAGAAATTGAGCATAACATGGGATCTCTGGCTGAAAGTGTTGGCTGTAAATTAAAGAAATTGAGCTGGATCTCAATGCTTAGATATTTGGAAACATCCCACATTGGTAAGTAACTAATAAGGGTGTGTACATCTATTTTTCATGAGCATTGCCCTCCAATTAAGTATTTTATATAAATATACATGTCTCAAATAATGAAAATTAAAAATATTTTAATGCATATGCTAAAGCAAACTGAGCATATTTTTTAAATTCATTTTACTTCATATATTGTGTCTAATTATGCAAAAAGTAACTTTATTAACTTATTTAACATTTTTATAACTGTTTCATATTTATTACCTATAAATGTAAAAGTTTAACTTTTTTGTACCTAAAGAAATATTTTAAGCAAGAAAATATATTAATTATAATTAATTGTAAATATTTTGTATTCTTTTTCAGTGAGACGTGTTCCACCTTATTTTTCAATTCGACCTGAAAATCTTTATGAAGTGATGCCGGGCAGTGCTCTGAACATTACATGTGTGGCTGTTGGTTCCCCAATGCCATTTGTTAAGTGGCGAAAAGGTTTAATGGATATTACACCTGATCATAATATTCCAATTGGCAGGAATGTTTTGGTTTTGACAGATATATCAGAATCTGCTAATTACACATGTATTGCAGCATCAAAGTTGGGTAATATTGAAACTACTGCTCAAGTTGTTGTGCAAGGTAATGACTGAGAGCAATTTTTAGATTCATGTTGAAATTCAGTAAAATTCCTATATTACTACTATATTTTATTTTCCCTTGTTTCATTTATGTTATTTGTGTGTTTGTAATTAATTAGATCGTTATCTGGCATAATACTAATTTGAGAATTTAATTTGCTGTTTAAAGTTAATTGCTATGTCCTTATTCATTACCTTACGTTTAGCAGTGTGCTATTGAAAATTATATCTGGTTTTGGTTTAAGCCTTAAATGTATATGTAGGAAATCAGATTGTTATCAAAAGACAAACACTTGAGTAATATTTTTTATGATTGCTTCCAATAATAAAAGTATTGCAAGGAGAAGTAAAATGCAGTACTGTTTGGCATTTTACTCAACTATGAAGTAATGAAGGAAATATTTTTCATGTTGTATGGATGAGTAGATTATACCTTTTTAAGTAAGAATAGCAAAGTAGTCCATTCAATCACCTCACATACTGGTAACTATCCTACAATAGTCAAGTACATAAAAAGCAAGCATCTGTAAGTAATTTGGGGTAATCTACTGAACCATGCATGTTAAGCCTTTCTTGCAATGTCACAGTTCCTGTGGCATGACAACAAATATCACAGGTCATGATTGTTGGAATTTTCTTTATCATGGTGGTTCAAGAATTTTCAGGCAATTTAAAGAAGATAACCCTTTTGCCATTTCAACTGTGATATTCCTTTTGTCTATTGCTATATAAGATATCCCTTTCCCAGGTGTGTTCTCGTGTTTAACTGGTATTGGTAGAATGTCCAGCTAGTAATTACAAGAACTCAAGTTTGAGTGATAGTTGATTTTTCAAATATATGGCTTCAGAAATTATAGCCATACAGTTTCATTCAACTACAAGTGTGGTGAATGATAAGTCATCACCATTTGAAGTTAGTCAACTTGCTCTCATTTCCCTCTCTCAAATTACCATTTAAGTGAAGGAGGAAATAAGAAATTAACACCTCCTTCCTTTCCTCAGTGTGCTTCTTCTTCAGTAGCTGGTAGCATATCTGATTATCCACTGGAAGATTTAGAGTTTGAATCCCGGTGAGGACACAGTTGATTTCTCACATTTTTTATTCCAAAAAAATACTAACTAACTCTGTCATTATATATTTATATTTAGAAATATATATATATATACATACACACAACTCATTGCTAATGAATTTACAAAATATATGTGTGTGTGTATGAGAGAGAGAGAGAAAACACAAAATCATTTTTAAATTCAGAGAATGCATGCTGTTTACTGAAGAGTAGCAATGGGCATAGTGGTACTCACAGGCCAATTGTAGCATTGCTTCGGAAGGGGTCAACAAGTGTAGTGCATGCAATCATGACGCGTTGAACTTGAGTTGTATTCCAAGCAAATGTCATGGACCAAATAAAAATTTTCGCATTTTAACAGGACATGTATCAAGTTGGAGGTATACTTATGTACCACCGTACCTGAATTTAGGTGTTAATAAAAGTCAGAATGCATTCTCTTCAATGAAACTGTCTAAAAGTTACATTTTTAGAGCTTATAATGCTTTATTCAGGATTTATCGTGTATTTATTTTTATATAATTAAAATCTCAACTGCATTGCCCCTCCCCCGAAAAAAAAACTTAATTGCATGTAGCTGCAAAAATGTTTATGTATTTGTTAATTTACATTTTTGCATTCCAGCACTGCCACGGCCACCCACAAACGTCAGAATTTCTGATGTAACTGCTACATCTGTCCGTTTATCATGGTCGTATGACATAGGTTCAGAGAACATAATTTATTATGTTATTCAGTACAAACCAAAGCAAGCCAATCAAGAGTATAGTGAAATTAGTGGAATCACCACCATGTTCTACACAGTACGTGATCTGAGCCCTTACACAGAGTATGAGTTTTATGTTATTGCCGTCAATGGTATTGGACGGGGTTCCCCAAGTACTCCCGTACATGCAACCACAGGAGAAACAGGTAATTTAAATTTTTTTCTCATTTGAAATAGTGCTCTTATATTTTTAATTAATATTACAAAGCAGTAATAATGCACATTACATCAAAAATATTTATGGTTAATTATTTGTAGAATTTTTGTATTGTTGTTTTATATTGTGATAGCCACTAAGAATATATATTATTACATTCCTGGTTTTGATTAAGGATAAAGATAGAATATCCGAAAATTTTACGTAAAAATTTCTGCCCCAAAATATTTGCTGAGCTGTGAATTCTAAATGCATTCCATGTTAAATTTTATGTAATGTACTGAATAATTGATGCAAATATCATTTTAAGAAAAATTCATTACATACTAAACTTTTTAATGTTTTAAATAATTTGTACCCAAGCTTTCTAAAAATATGTAATTTTTTTTTATTATTTTTTAATATTTATAAACATAAAGATGTTGACAAAATTGAATCACCTTGTTAAATGTTTCGTTTAGTTTCAAAGTAATTTAATTCCAAAGTAGGGTTAATACAAAAAGTTCAATTATTAGTCCAAAGGGGCAATTTGCTCTGAAGGACTATTAATTTCGTTTTGCCATTTTACATTGATTCACTATAAATATCCAATTCACTTTTCAAATTGTTGCCACCAAACATTATCGCCCTGTGTTATATTTAACAAAATTAAATAATGAAGAATCTGCATAAATGTATGTATGTTTCTCGCATTGTGTTAAAACAACAGTACCTAAAGCCATCCAATTTTGTATAACGTACGTTTCCACCCGAATATGGGCATCTGGAAGCCCAAATTTGGAATTTGTTTTATTATCTATTTTATATTTTGTAAAACTTTAATGAATTTTGGATTAACAAACTCAATGATTTCAAAGTGAGCAATGCAAACACTTTACGCGGGAAAAAAAGCATTTTTATCTCCAGCATGCACGACTGTGTATCAGAAATTCTAAAGATATGTTCATTTTAAAATTATTTTGTGATAGTGGTGTTGAACTGAATTTTATGGTTTAAGTGCAAAGAACATGATATTTAATAAATAAAGAGAAACACGCAAAACATTTTTAAAAAATGCCCCTTTGGACATAATTTAAAATCTGAAACATTTCAGATTCCCCCCTCCCTTGAAATTGAATTGTATTATGCATTTATATATTTCAGTGGTAAAAGTAATGTCAATGTTTTTATTCATTTATAGAGTCCTATATATTTCCTGTACTCTTTTTTTTTTCCAGTGATTTTATTTTTCTTTACTCTTTTGTTTGCAGTGATTATTAAAATAGTGTAAACAAGTATTAGGTTGTGTTATTTTTGTCTTTTCTGTTAACTATTAAATGATAATTTAGGTTAAAATAACATACCAAATTGGAGAAAAATCAGTTTAGATGATGAGAAAAATTTATGCACAATTAAACCCCATTGTGAATATTAATTTTTAGAAATTAGCTCTAGTTTTATTTTCACTGATATCCCCCCTGGCTTTGGGAAAATGGACAATACAGAGTGAAGCCAAAATATCAAATTTCTTTTCAAGCTATTATCTTGTTTCAGTTTTCTACTAAAATTTTTTTCAGCTCTTCTTTACAGGCACATAATCTTGTATTTTTTAGATTCATTGCACCTTCTAAATTAAAGATAGTTTGAACTATCGTTTGTAAGCTATCCTATTCCATTTCCATTGTGTGTGATGTGCACTGATGCATAATTACTTTCAATTCTTCCGACTGCTGAAAAAGAAAAATTTAGTAAAATCAATTTTTTTTTAAAATGTACGTAATCAATTTAATAACAAATATTACAATTGGAATAATCTGTCCCATTTTGCTAATGCACAATTTAAAGTATGTTAGTCCCCCAAAAATATTCCATATATGTCTCTCTTAACAATCCCCCATTTTATTGATGTACTTAATACGTATGTAGTGGTTTTATGCACACATAACATACATACATACTATGTCAGAAGTTGACAAATTAAAATATGGGTTTTTCTCCCCTGCCATATCACAGACATGTATATCACCCCCACCCCCATTTTCATCATAATATGATTCAACTCTAAGCATTTTTATTCCACTTTTCTCGCTTTGCTGTGTAAAATAACAAATTATATTTTTATTGATATGTTTTAAGTTCATAATCAAAAGTTATTTAAAAGTGGGCATCTATCTAAGACTATGTATTAAAAACATATGTGAGAAATGCCTGAATCATTTTGAAAATAGGCATTGGTTTGAAATTAACCTGTTTGTTTTATCTATCTGCCTGTTTCACAGTGCAGTAATTTTTAACCAATTCAGTAATTATGAACCATTATGTTTAATTTATGATAGTTTGGCTGTGATAATGACAATTATTTAACTAATGATGAGTGCATCTTCAAAAAATCAGATTTAAAATGTACTCTTTAATTGAGAATTTTTTGGAGATTTTGAGGAATTTCGAACTTCTATAATCTCCTATTATGTAATTTCTTTAGTTATGTATATTGAATGAAAATGTGTAATTGGCAGTTTAAGAATGGAAAAGCAGAAACTAAGAAGCAGTTTAAACTAAAGCAAAAATTCACTTTCCTGTGTTTATTTTCATGGTGTTCTTTAGATTTAAAAATAACCTTAAAAATAATTTTTAATACATTTAAAATAAAATATTATTTACTCATTAATTTTTTAATACCTCAGATTATTAGAGCTGCTATATTATATTTTTAGCTAAATAATTTCAATAATGTGATTGTTTAAATTTTAAAATGTTCTGCATCAAATACCTTTGCATCTTTGCAGCTTAGTTTAGATAATATATCACTGTTATTTAAATAGCAGAAAATAGTTTTAATGTGTATTTTGAGTTATTAAAATTTCAATTTAAATAATGTTTAAATTAAAGAATTTCATGAATAATATCACTTTGCATTTAAGTTTTAAATGGTACAGTCATTTCTTGAATCCATCTAACTGTCTCACCCTGATATTTCCTCTTTCATTTTTTTTATTTCTCACATGAAGTTTTCCTAATTCTGTGGCGCTGTATATTTAACCCTTTGGCAGTTATGAGATCAATTCTTTCTTCATAGATATGCGTGATACCTGTCAGTAGTGGAGGAAACAAAGGGCACTTGTTTTCTTCCAGTTTGGTGTACAAATAAGTTTTTTTTTAAACTTTGAAGCTTTATTCAGAGAAATTGGAAGACTATTTTATTCAAAGTATTGTCCTTTGTTAGCTACGACTTTTTCCCATCTTTCAGTTAGTATACGGATTCCGTGTTTAAATAATTCCTCGCCTTTTGAGATGATCCAAGAACCGGCCCAGTTTTTGGCTTCTTCATATGAAGTGAAATGCTGCTCAGTGAAATGAAGTGCTGAAGTCATGAGTCATTGATCAGAACAAGTGGAAGTCAGAAGGAGCAATGTCTGGTGAATATGACAGATGGAGTAGGACATCCCATTGAAGCACCTCCAAAGTTTCCTTGACGATTGTTGCAGCATGTGGGCGAGTGTTATCATGCTGAAAGATCATTTTTTCATGTCTTTTGGCATATTGGGGGGCATCTGAGCTTCAGTGCTTAGCTCAGTTGCATCAGCTGTCGTTTGTTATATTTCCCAGTGATGGGGCATGAATTTTGGTCGAATAACCCCTCCAACTCAGCATCTTCAAACTTTAGTGGCCTTCCTTTGCTTTCTTTGTCGCTGGCATCAAAATCACCACTTTTAAAGTGCAGGAACCAGTACTCTTATATTTTTAGCATGTTCCCTGTATGCTTCACACAGCAATTGATGCCCATCAGCTGCAGTTGCCTTCAAATTAAAACAAAAAAGAAGTGCTTCCCACAAATTTTGTTTTATTGGTAGAAAGGTTGATATAGTTTGAGTACAAAGAAAGTTTGTTAATTACACTTTAGCAAAATGAAACAGAGTGATTTTTAGATTTAGATGCTGGCACTTTAACATGAATATAGTTACAAGATTGTCCAATAGGATTTAATACTAGTAATGCCATCTTATATAAGTCCCTGAAAACTTACTTGTACACCCAATAGATTCATGGTTAAATGTTATTATCTTTGCATGATAAAAACAGAGGCATTTTTTAGAGGAAAAATATGTATGCATCTTTATAGAAAGTTATTACTTTACACTAATTTTTAAGAAAATAAAGAAACATTATATTAATCAAATGAATAATAAATAGAATTTTAAGAAAATAATAAAACGTTACTATTAAAAAAAACAAATTAAATAAAAATTATACTTTATTTGCCATTATATTTTCAAATGTTAATTATCTGTCAGTATCTGCTATTAATCTGTCTGTTTTAGTACTAAACTTTTAAAACATAACAAGACATGTAATAATGAAAATTATATATATATATGTACACATCTATAAGTACTTTTTTGTGGTAGATTTTGGAACATGGAATGGTACACAATGTGGGATTTCACACTGCTAAAATATTCCCCACTCGAATCATCTTCCAAACATTCAAAACAAATATCTGTGTTGATTCATTTTCATTAAGTGATGAAAGATTTTCATCTTCAGAATCAGATTCCTCATTCAAAAAAAATTTGCTTTAGCTTTCTCGTAGACACTATTTGTAGCTATAATACACATTCAAAATATAGCAAAAAAAAAAAAAAAAATGCCTGAAAAAAATGCCAAATTCATTCTTATTGTGCAGGAAATTATTTAATGCTTCTGCTGCCATCTATATTAAGTAAAATCAATTTATTTGGGAGTACAACTAGTTTTTAACACTAATCGCCATTCGATTATTTCAAAGAACAAACCCACTTAGTCTGTTTGCACTGGGGCAAAAAATCTGGTTAACAAGAGGAACTCTTTCGTTACCATGTAAGCAGAAATTTGTTATGCAAACTGTGTTCATTTGTGCTCATTGTGGTGTGTAACTGGAATGCAAACTGAGCTTGTGGATCATCATCGAAAGGTTAACATAAATAATTTCAAAATTTACATAAAGTTGAAATTTTCTTGAAAGTTGTTGAAGCATAGTTACAGTATCGGTTTAAATTATTTACATTGGTAAATGACATTTTGCTTAATCTTGTAAATTGCTTAGTGGCTATTTTTATTCCATACTTCTGTAAAATAATATTTATGAATGTATATAAATATTAATCTTAGGTTAGTTGTAAATTATATTTGATTCTAAATTTTTGTGTAACCAAAATATTTTACATCCTCCAGATTACAGGACTGAGCCAGGTACTTTATTTTTTTTCAGTATATGTTGCTGTAAATACACTGTGTAAAATAATAACAGTAGTTAGACCTTGTGGATGTAGTGTTAAAAAAGTTATTATTTTCTGCCTCTCGTTGTTATGTGTTGTATTATAAAACTTTTTTCATTACATGAACAAATAAAAAATTTTCATCTCTAAATTTTATCTATATACTGCCTTTATAGTTTTGTTGTGTGTATATATTAATAAGGTAAAACTAAAAGAAGATTTATGGGCTAGCGTTTTAAATTTAGTGAATAAAAATATGTTGTCTGTATCAGCATTTTAAAAACTTTTAACAACTGACTGTAGTTGATAAAAGTATAACTCAGTAATATTAACTATTTTTAATTTTTCTTTACATAATTTCTTTAAACATAGGCATGACATTGAATATTTTATTATTATTATTTACTATAAATAATAAAAAAATTATTAAATAATTTGAAATTTAATGTTGTGAATATGTATATGTTAAAACATAGTATGTTATTGCTGTTCTTTTACATCTACCCTCTTTTATCATAATGCTAATCTAAAACTTTTTTTTAATGTAGAAGGCTTTTTATAATCCTTTAAATATAAACATTAATTAAATGTATGTTATGTTTTAAATTAAACATTAATTCTCAAATTTTTCATAAAACTGCTTATTACAAACACTTTTTAACTCTTTTGTTTTCTTAACAGATGATTATGGTATATCACAACAGCTTTCACTTAAATTATTTTATTGGCATGTTACATGAAAAATTTCAGATCTAATGCTAAAAATAAAGGCTGAAAGTTTTGTACTCACCAAAATCAATTTGCTTCAATGTTGTTGATTGTAGGCAACTATTATGAATGATTAATCGCAAAAATGGTTGGTTGGCTTAGCTTTGGAACACTGAATCGTGTGTAAAGAACAGATTCAAAGCAATAAGGATATTCAGATAAATTCATGTTTTTGAAATACTTTGTGCAGACATTGGCTGTCTAAGAAGTCGAGTATTAGTCTACAACTTTAGCCCTTATCAGTCTGTTGTTTTCATGCTATTCCTCATGCATTATTTCAAATTCTTTACATTAAAGAGACCACCAGTGGCCGAGCAGTAAAATCAGTGAACACTGGTAGTGTGGTCCGGAATTCAAATCTCAGCAAACGGACTGGCTGGATGGGCATTTTCATGGTTTTCTGCATGTGTAACGTGTATACGAACCAGTTTCCTTTAGAAAGTCCTCCACAAAGGCATTCTCCATTTAGGCAGGCTGGAGTGCTTTGCCATAATCAAGTAAACCGAACCTTTCAACAAAGTGACAAATATGATTTTTCATCATTACTGGTCTATCATTTTATAAACCTGGCTTCATTTGCTAGAAAGTATCTTTTTCGCAACTTGCCTTGAAAAATTTAATAGTGCTTATTTAATGTTTCAGTTAATTTTCATATGCATTATTTTGGTGTTCTGTAGCAGCTGTGATGTGTAGAAAGAAGTCAGAAACTCAGGGAATGCATTGGGCAAAAAATGTTTCAGTTGTGCTGCTGAGCAGCATCTGATGGATGCCTTATTTCAGTTCTATTTAACTTCTTGCATGCTAAAATGAAAAAGAATGAGTCTAAAAAACTCTTGAGTCAGGCATTCTAAATACTTAGGTACAATTTGTGTCCAATAGACCTCCTCCAGTCTAACAAAGCTTTGATTTGAAAAAATATGGTAATATCCACGTAAAGCTAATTTTATGTTTAGCCAAGCCAGCATAGTCTTAGATTATATGTGATGTGTAATATCTCTTTCTGTGTATGTTAGTAAAATAATGTGTGTATGATATGTATATAAATGGAATTTCACATTTGTTATTTAATATTCTTGAATTGTGTGTTTAATTTAATCGCATAAAATGTAGCTATTAGTTTTTAAATAAAATTAGCCTAAAATCAGGCTTAAAAAATTATAGCTGAGGTTCAAGATTATAATTACTACATTAACAGCATTTTGATAAATTAAACTCTGTATTTGAAAAAGAAAGAAGAAATAGTGTATGTTTGTTATGTGTTTTTTAAATGTCTGCTTTGTGTCAATATTGATCATTCAAATATATTTGAAAACATTTTTATGTACTCTTTCATTTTCTGTGAAATTGTATAATACTAGTATTTACCATATTATATTAGTAAATTAGAAAGTGTCTGTATGTATAAAATGACCAAGATTTAAAATTAAACATGAGTTTTAATTACAATCAGATTACAAACTGCTTTTAAGCAATAGACTCAGTGCACTTTCTCTTCAATTTTCATGAATACTTAGTGCAAAATAGCAGTTGTCCTTTGCACTTATCATTATTTGTTTTAAATTTAAAATTGAGATTTTTCTGCTGAACAAAAAATGCTATTAAACTCTCTTTGACGAGAGTAAAGGGTTTATGCCAAAAATGCATGTTATACCCCTTATTTCAATACATTAACATTTTGAAAAAGGTAACTAATGAAAGTTAATAGAAAAATATCTTGTTATAAGAGTATTTTCTAAGCACAGTTGTGTATACATTTTTCAAATGTGCATTGCATGTGCTTTGAGCATTGAAATGATATTGAAGTGAAAAATGTATGAAATTACTAGTCTTTTGAGTGGCATAGCTTGCCTGAAATTCCTGCACTTTAGCATTTGACCCTTTTTGTCTCTGTTTATTTCCTCCTTCCCCAGTGGAGTCCCTTGGAGGCAGCAGTAAGTGTCACACAATCTCCTCTGTGTCCTCCATTTTACCTTATTTTACATCTGTGCATGTTAATTTTGTTTTTATTTCTTTAAGTGTTGGAGTTGTAAATATACTAAAAACATCTGGATAATTTTTAGTATGTAATTTATAATATAAAGTTTGAATAATGTTCTAACTGTAATCTCATATCAAAGTTTCTATTTTAGGAATTGTTTGAAATGGAATTTTTAAAATAAACAGCAGCTATTGCCTTCACTCTTGCTTTAACACAATTATTTTGATTTACAATATTAAAATTACGTTCCCTAGCCTGTCTACAATGATAGTTTAAAAAAAAATTATCTGATATTTTACATTTATAGATTTTTCAGTTCTTTTTGTGCATTTACATAATTTCCTGATACATATGGTGTATGTTCTGCAATACGTGCATCGAGCTATAGCTATTAATTTGGCTATTTATCCAGTCCTATTCAGTGAATTCTAATGGAATCTGAATTATGTAAGAATATTCATGAAAATGCAACTCTAATATTTTCATTAATATGAATACTTGCTTTTTAGAATTATTATGTGTTTTAGTTCATCATAAAAATATTCAAAAATACAGAAAAGCAACATTTCAATGTTAGTTCATTTAACCCATTATTACTGCGTACATGTTTTTTAATTTTCAAAATGTAAGAATTATTTTAAAATGATAAAGTTATATACACTCTTAGACAAAAAAAAAAAAAAAAAAACGACGCATCAGGAAGGAGTTATCCGAATGGGACGAAAATAGGTAGGAATGATGTACATGTACAGAAAAACAAATGTATATAGTTTCATAAAAATTGGATGATTTATTAAAGTGATAGAGCTTTACAAACTGAAAAAGTCAGTAACGAGTTTGTCCCACTCTGGCCCTTATGCAAGCAGTTATTCGGCTTGGCATCGATCGATAGAGTGCGGATGTCCTCCTGAGGGATATAGGGCTAAATTCTGTCCAACTGGCGCTTTAGATCGTCAACATCCCGAGCTGCTTGGAAGGCCCTGCCCACAATGCTCCAAACGTGCTCAATAGGAGAGAGATCTGGCGACCTTGCTGGCCAAGGTAATGTTCGGTAAGCACTAAGGCAAGCACTAGAAACATGTGCAGTGTGGGGGCAGGCATTATCTAGCTGAAATGTAAGCCCAGGGTGGCGTGACATGAAGGGCAACACAAGGGGCCTTAGAACTTCGTCGACGTACCGCTGTGCTGTAATGTTACGACGAATGACACCCAAAGGGGTCCTACTATGAAATGAAATGGTACCCCAGACCATTACTCCTGGTTGTCGGCCTGTCTGCTGGAAGATAGTCAGGTTGGTATCACACCACTGTCCGGGGCATCCCCAGGCCCGCCCTCGCTGGTTATCGGGGCTCAGTCTAAAGCGGGACTCATCACTGAAGTCTATTCTACTCCAGTCAGTGACATTCCAGTGCGAATGAGCCCAACACCACTGTAAACGGGCTTCACGTTGTACAGAGGTCAATGGTAGTCGGCGCAAGGGTCGCCGTGACCTCAGCATCCTTTCTGTGAGCGGTCTAGGAATGGTCCTTGTGGTCACTGAAGCACTAGTTGCACGTTCAATCGATGATAATGATGCATCTGGAGCTGTGAGTGCCGCTCTGACGATCGCTTGGTCTTTACGTTCTGTCGTTTCTCTAGGCCTACCGCTTCCTTCTTGACGCTGTGTGCGGCCATAGTTCACCCATTCCTGCCAACATCGTCTGATAGTGGCATCGCTCCTGCTCATATGTCGAGCTATTCGCTGATAAGACCAACCGGCTTCTTTGAGCCCAACTAACGACCTCTCTCAAATTCTGACATCTGCGCATATCGTTCGCGCACCTGTATGCGAGGCATAGTTACTGTCTACCAGACATAGTTACTGTCTACCAGAGTACATGGAATGAAATTCGTGAAGAATTTATGACCTGAAATCGTAATTTCTCCTCTTAAATATCCTGCCAGTTGCGCAGATCAGATGCGCTGTAGCGACAACCGTTCATTCATTGGCAGCCAAAATGTAAAATTTTGCATTTTCCATCGAAACCTCTATGCATATCAATTTGTGTCTTATTTGTTCTATAGCTTCTCATTGCGTCAGGGTGCATCTTTTTTTTATTTTTTTTTTTTTTTTTTTTGTCTAAGAGTGTATATTAGGCAAAAATGTTTTTACTAATTTTTGATGAAACTTCAATGTTGAATAAATGTATGTCAAAAAGACTTATTTTTCACTTTATTTGGTTTGGCATTGTTTTTCAAGAATCAGCTTTTTTCCCTCACTATTTCTTGCTGTTTCTAATACATATGGAAAGTTGTAAATATTTGAATTGCTGCTAGTAAGTTCAGCCATGACACTTTAGCCTCAAGGAAAGAACTCATTGTGCACATTGGCAGCCAACATCTACCGTATGTATATTAAGCCCTTTGGAATGGATTAGAGGAAAATGGATCTATTGGTATAGCAAGTGAAATACCTGTTTGTTGTTGGCATGCTATTGAACTTATTACTCATCACAAAATCCAGAACCATCTCCTTTTTGTAGCAGGAATTGAATAATGGGTCTTTGAAGTTTCTTATTGTCCATCAGTTCATACAGTCTATGTTAACTTTGCTGTTTCTTCAGCTGATGCAAATGAAAACAGACAGTTTTCAGCAGATTACATTGGATGCACAATGTTCATACTTATGCAACAAACATATTCAGATAACACTGATGTTCTAAAATATAACCAAGGTCTTCTTCTATACACTGAAAACTGAATCGTATTTCCCAAGTAACAAACTTTAGTTGTGAACTGTATGATGCATGTACATGCATACATGATTGTACCTATTTTTGCAGTAAACACTGCTGTAAAATAAAATAACTTTCTGCTTGCCTAATAAAATTAGAAAAAATCCATTGTTTAAACTTAATCCAACCTTAAAGTCTCATGCAAATTCAAGAAAATGTTTTTAAAGATTTAACAATGTAATTTATACCCACTTTTAATTCCAGATACAATTGTTAACTGTTTCTAAATGCTTGTCATTTATTTCAAAATGGATGTTACATAGCATTAGAAAAAATATGTTATTCTGTAGTAAGTTTGATGTAGTATGCAATGAAAGTTTAAATTATGTTATTTGACAACAGAAGAGAAACATGCCAAAGTGAAACATAAAATTAGCTAAGCAACAAACTTGTGTTTGGTGTAATTTAATCAAAAACGCAATCAATTTTGAGGGCAAACAGGTACAGGTCCCTCTTTATCAAGAGCAATGAAATATGCAAGACATACACATATGTGTGGTTTTTAAGCAATCATTATTTTTTGTTTTTTGAATTAGATCATTGAGTTTTTTCATTCTGTCTTTTTGTTTCTGTTGATCATTCACATTTCACCAATTAAAATTGTGTCATGTTTTAATACATTTCTCTTTTCAGTTCTTGCTCCTTTTGTTTAGTTGCTATCATAAATACATATATCAATTTATGTAAGCAAATAAACAAAATACACTTTTGTTGTCATAAATAATACTCTTAGCAATTAACATAAATTTTAAAAAATGTTGAAATATACTTATATACCTCCTTAATTAAAATATTACATAAATCAAACTATTATTTCCAATTAATATTAGCAAATATGTGATTTTTATTTCTTATATGGAGTATTTTCTAAATAGCAAAATAGTGTTTGATTGAAATTTAGCTTAATAGCTAATTATTTTTTAGAAATAAATGAAAGAAAAATCAGGCAATAGTCAGTCAGTCAGTCCTAGCTCTAACCAATCACAGTGAACATTAATAGATAATCACAATAATAATATGCAAAAAGGAATTAGAATTTATTTATGTTTGTTTGTAATTGTCTTTGAAAAGATATTTAGGAATTGTTTGTATTCAACTCCATCACTTATTTGTTATTATTTATTATTTAAATTTTATTATCACTTAATGAAATTACATTAAAGTTTAAGATGCATGTTTTTGGCATGAAAACTATTAACTTGATTTCCCCTTGGTTACCATATCTTTTGAATATATGATAGCTTGAGTTCTCTAAATTTTTATTTTAGGTGTTTCAGAATTGTAAAATTGATATATAAGACTGTTTTTTAATTTCAAAATGAAACTTTAAAATAATCAATGTAGTTAGCTTTATTAATTTTAATGTAAATTTTTGTTTCTGTATATGTTGAAAATGTTTGTAATTGATGTAATGTATCGTGGAAAACATTTATTTCTTTTTTTTTAATTAAGAAGATAAATTAAGTTTTATTAAAGATATTAATAGTATTCAATAATAAAAATCAAACAGAATTTTATGCACTTCATTTAAACTGAAAGCTAATAGCCATATGCATATTAGATAGCAGTTATCACTTATATAAATATTTTCTTTTGCTTATTTTTCATGCTTATATAAGTACACCTTGCAAAAAAAAAATGGAACAGTTTTGTATCTCCTGTTCCACTGGACCGATTGTCGAAATACAACTTGCGTTTTCCATGTCTCAAAGTGCGACTTAAGATATATATTAGATTTATAACTAGCATTGTTCTAATATAGGCATTTTGACACAAAATTGAACTTTTTCCGAAATAGCATACCAAGTTTTTCCATTTTTCGATTCTATGACGCATATTATGCCTAGATATTAAATTTTGTAATTTTTGGTGCGAAATTTATGGTGAAATTAAAAAATTTATCTTGCTGTATTTTTTTCAGTTTCCGCTAAGGATAATTCACTTTGTGAACTTCTTAATTTATAGCAACCTGTTTTCATTGCACTTGACCAGAAAAAAGGTCATCGTTCATATTTTGAAATTAATTTTAACAAAGTGCATAAACCACTTTTGGCATTATTATCACTTATAACAAATATGGCGAATTTCAAAATGTGCCAATATATGTAAATTCATGTATATCTTAAAAAATTTTGAATAAAAATCTCTAATTTTTTGCAGGTATGCTTAGAATATATCTACTTTAAGATGATGGTAAAAATTTTATGGGTTATAAAACAAAATTTTTTTTCCAAAAATTTATAAAAATTATTTAAAATACAAATTGTAAGAATAAATCATAAAAAAGGGGTGAATATTATTTGGAATGAACTTAAATTTCAAATGTGAAAGGAAGAATCCAATACATTAAATTAAAAAAGAGATATTAATAAATACATACCAAATTCAATTAACATGGAGTAGCTAAAGTTTTGAGAGCTATTTTTTAAAAAACTACTCATGTGATTTTTACAAAACTTGGAACTTTTGCATAATTTGAGTCGTAGAATTGAAATATGGAAAAAAAATTGGCATGTTATTTCAGTAAAAGTCCGATTTTGTGTCAAAATGCCTATGTTAGAACAATGCTATATATTAATCTAATATATATCCTAAGTTGGGCTTTCGAAACATGGAAAACATGT
Organism: Stegodyphus mimosarum; assembly: GCA_000611955.2. Taxonomy (NCBI): domain Eukaryota; kingdom Metazoa; phylum Arthropoda; class Arachnida; order Araneae; family Eresidae; genus Stegodyphus; species Stegodyphus mimosarum. The sequence continues at coordinate 828,572 of KK116124.1, forward strand.
GTTAAATTTTGACAATTGGTCCAGTAGCATGGGAGATATAGAACTGTCCCCCTTTAGTCCAGCTCACCAGCGGCCGAGCGGTAAAGACGCTGAACACTAGTAGTTCGGTCCGAGGTTCGAATCCCGCGAACGGGCTGGCTGCATGGGCGTTTTCGTGGTTTTCCCCATGTGTAACGTGTATACGAGCCAGTTTCCTTTAGAAAGTCCTCCACGAAGGCATCCCTCCCTTTAGGCAGATAGCCCTCGTGTGCTTTGCCATAATTGAATAACCTAACCTAACCCTTTAGTCCAAAGGGGCAATTTGCTCTAAGGACTATTAATTTCGTTTTGGCATTTTGCATTGGTTCGCTATAAATGCCGGTTCATTTTGAAATTGTTGCCACCAAATATTATCGCCATGTATTATATTTAAACAAATTCAGTAGTAAAGAATCTGCATAAATGTATATATGTTTCTCGCATTTTGATAAAACAACGTTTCTTAGAGCCATCAAATTTTGAATAATGTACGTTTCCACCTGAAAATATGGACATCTAGAAACCCAAATTTAAAATTTGTTTTGTTATCTATTTCATATTTTGTAAAACTTTAACAAAATTTTTATTTACGAACTCAATAATTTTAAAGCGAGCAATGGCAACACTGTATGGGGGGGGAAAACATTTTTATCTCCAGCGCGCATGACTGTGTATCAGAAATTCTAAAGATATGCTCATTTTAAAATTATTTTGTGATGTTGCTGTTGAACTGAATTTTATGGTTTAAGTGTGAAGAACATGATATTTAATAAATAAAGGTAACGCACAAAACGTTAAAAAAAGCCCCTTTAGACGTATTCTAAAATCTGATTTTTTTTCGCAAGGTGTACATGTTTAATGCTGTCATTTCATCAGAATTTTTTTAGGATAAGTCATTACTCTCGTTCAAATTTAAATTATTATCTGAAAAAAAGCATAATGTTTGCAAAAGGACTTTAAAATAGCTTTAAATATTGGTTTTAGATAAGTAACTGAAACTAATTATTTCACAATGTGTAAATTCAAAAAGCATTTTGGCTTGTGTGCAGATGCAGTTCTATAAGAAGTATATGGCAGTATTCTCTGGGAAGAGTACTGTGAATGTCCATTTTGCAATGATTCAGTTTACGTAGATTCAGCCTTGTTCAGAAATTAAAGCAAAATGAAAAAGAATGTGCTTTAAAAAAATTCAAGGAAAAATTGTTAAAATTAAATTTAGAAAGTAAAAAATGCAGCCATAAACCGTGAATACAGTCAATTTTAATAAACATGCTTTGACTTTTAGAACTAAGTTTGCCATTCAGTTCCATTCATGCATTAGGTAATAACCCCGAACATCCTTCATATTATAATAAAATACTGACAAAAAGTTTCTGTGGGCATCCTAATGCAACATCTTCTTAAGGCTTATCATATGCAGGAATCCTTTAGAAGAAGGGGGGAATATACTTGTTGCTGTAGTCATTAAAGATTACTCCCTTCTTTTTCTACTTTAAATGTCATTACACTTATTATTGTTATCTGGAAGAGACCAACATTTTAAATGTTCTTTGGAAAAACCTTTCCTCTGATTCAATCTGATTCATTCTGATGGTTTCCTTCAAGTAATGATAGAGATTCCTTTTAGGAATCTCTGTTCGCTGGAGAGATAATGTTTTTTATAATTAACTGGTGTGAAGAAGTATTCAGTCTTTAAAATGAAGAAATAAAAAAATAGACAAAAAAACCTGATGCATCCGAAAAGAGGAGGGGAGGAGTAAAATAAAACTGAACCATGAGGGATCATTTAGGTAGTTGCTATCCCATGCTATTGCTCTGATTGAAGAGTGTAGCAGAACTAATAGTGTCTAGGAATTAAATCACTGTTATGAGAGTCTAGTTAAAGCATGCTTGGTTCCTTCATTTTTGAAGTAAAGTATTGAAATCACAGTGTATCTTCTGGTAATCCAGATGAGTCAAAGCCTTTTTCTTTCATGCCAGATGAATCTAAAATGGTCCCCCACCTCTACTCCCTCCATCAATGAGTGAGCCTAATTTAGGTTTGTCTTGGTAGCACTAAAGTCAAATCCAGCATCATCATTATATAACGTCTATGTGAATTTCTATATAAATTGCCGCCTGTCTTTGGATTTTTAATGTAAATAATGATAACATTATGTATTATCTTATGCTACTTTAATATGAAAATAAATATTTTGTGTCAATTTTTGCCAATTTATAAATGGAATTATGTTTTTATTAGTGTATAAAAATATGAAAAATTCCATAAATATTCCATAATATTTGGCATTTTTATGTCCTGTTTTGAAACTGAGCAGGTTTTCATCTGTAATTCTTCAGTTATGTTAACTTAGATAATAAGAAGCTGGACATGAAATGGCCTTAGCAAAATTGAATTGTAATGAATATGTAGAGCTATGCTATTTCTAAAAGCTTACTCAGACCCTACAAGACTGCAAAGTGAGTTATCGCTTTAGTCTGATGGTTAAAATAATTTTTGTATTTAACTCTTAAATGACCAGAATGCGCTACTACTGTGACGAGAAACACAGGGACTCGCCAGTGCTTATGGTAGCAACTCAAAGCAGGAAATGTAAAATTAAATCTAATCCTAAGTTGACTAAGCAGTTGATTACACATTAAATATATTTGTGTAGCTGAAGCTGTGCAGATATATTTAACGTATAATTGGCCCGTGGCTCCCACCATTATAGACTAATTGGCAACTCATATTCATGATATAAAATATCAATCTTAAATATCAGATAAACAATGTAGCTGAAAGGCAAAAGACACTCTAAACACACTCTTAACATGCACTGTCTGAAGTAACTCTGACACCAGTTTAAATAATAGCTTTTACCCTATTTTGCATAATACGTGAAACTAAAATCTGATTCTGGCAAGAAAGCGTGGGTTGAAATCGAGAGTTTATAGGAAAGGCTGCTTCTAAAGTAAAATTAAATAAAAACCACACATGTTAAAATATTATATATCAAATGGTATGGTCTTGCATTTATTTTCTTTTTGAGATGAGTAATTTTTATTCTTTAAATATAAAGATCTGTTAAATATGGCTATTAGCATTCATTTTACTCAAAAATGATATATTGATTCCTTGTGTTATTTAGAGATATGAAGCTGCATAAATAATATTTACTAAACTTTCAGAATTTAGCTCAGAAAAACATAGTAATTATGAGGAAAAACTTTTTTCTGTATTTTAATTTTTCATAATTTAGTAAAAGTATGGGATAGAAAATTATAAAATAAATGTCTGTTTCTTATTTAATGCAATCTTTTTTTTCTTGTTGCTCTACTAAACTGTAAGTATTAATTTTAAAAAGTATTAAAACTGTTAAACATAATTTGGAATATTGTTAGTGTAATTCTTATTAAACATTATTCCATATTATGTATAGTGTTGATTCCAAAACATTGCAATAATCACAGCAAAAATGTCATGATTTTTCAAAGCTACTAAAATTATGAAATGTGCTACAATTGTTTAATTTTTTCTGTTAATTTTTTAATTAACTGATTTTTAATCACTTTTTATTAAGAACCTGGTAGTGCTCCCAGAAATGTTCAAGCTAGACCTCTGAGTTCTAGCACTATCGTCATCCAGTGGGATCCACCAAAAGAGCCAAATGGACAAGTTACGGTATGTAAACATATTTGCAGTATTAGTGTTTAAATTGTTTTCATAATTAAATATTGTAAATGTTAAATACCATGATACCATAGATGAAAGTTATTCATTCATAATTCATAGTTCATTATTCAATATATAAGGTTGTCCTAGAAGTCTTCAAATATTTTTAAAGTTCGTAAAACAAAGAAATTGGTAGAATTGAGCGCAGTGTGCAAAAAAGTTATTCCCATAAAGTTTTTTTTTTTTTGTTTTTTTGTTTTTGTTAAAGGAAAAAAAATATTTAAAATCTTTGTCAATAGAGTCTGCTGCACAGATGCAGTAATGAGAAATATGTAAATCAGAGTCTATAAATTGCAGGTTTTACTATTAACAGCTCATTTCTGATTTTTCCTCTTACTTGCTGGGACATAAAGTTTTAATTGCGATGCTGACCTTAGTGTATAAACCGTCATTAGTGAAGTTGTTTTACCTCAGCCAAGAATAGGCAACTACAACTTTACAAAAATTTTTGACACAGAAGGGATGGAGGAAAAGTTCAGGTCCAATCACTCTTGCCAGACTGGCCTTCCTTGGTACAATGTTTTAAAAAGACGGGAAGTTTGTGTCATCCCTGTCGTAATGGTGCACCAAGTTTATCAGAGGTCCGTACTTCCGATGTGACTGCAGATTGACACTCTAAGGGAACGATCAACGAGTGCAGTAAGTGCACACAAGAAGTGGCACGGAACACCAGTATACCTAAGACATTAGTATTCTGCTTCCTTCACAGTGTTTTAAAATTATACCCCTACAAGTTGCAATTAGTCAACCAGCTCTTATCAGGTGACAAAGCTAAGTGATATGAATTCGGAGCTTTGTCGAAAATCAATGATAGTCCACAATAGTTTCTCAATATCTTGTGGACAAATGAGGCTCATTTTTCACTGCATCGAATAGTCAACACCCCTACCTGTAGAATCTGAGCAAAGGAGAACCCATGTTCCTATACTGAGGAGCCAATACATTCACCGTGTTTAACTGTTTGATGTAGTTTTACAATATCCATTATTGTGAGCCCTTTTTTCTTTGAAGAACACTGTGCAAAAGCTGATTGGAAGACTTGCTCAGTTACTGGAAAGCACTGCAACTGCTGCAGGAGGAAGTGACACTGCACTAACTGGAACATAATGTCCTTGACACAGTGACATTCATGCAAAACGGGGCACCTCCTCATATCACAATTGAAGTGAAGACATTTCTAAGAACTTTCTCTGAAAATCAGTTAATTAGCCGTCATTGTAGAAATGATTGGCCCCTTCACTCGCTGAACTTAACACTCCTTGATTTTTGGCTTTGGGATTATGTCAAGCCCAGGATGTACTGCAATAGCCCATCTTCTTTTCGAATATGCTACATGCTACAGTTAACAGTGTTGTAGCTTGCTTGCAAACTCCTAAGTAATTCAATTGCAAACTGTAATTTGTGGTGATGGCGGGCACATACAATAAGAGTGATATGCATGTAAACATTTGCTTGCATGCAAATAAATATAGTTTTCCTTGAAATGTGTAATTTGCCTTTATACAGTGCCCTCTATTGAAAAAAATTGTAACTATTTTTCTTTACAAAAAAAAAAAAAAAAAA
>KK116124.1:833893-947869 GCA_000611955.2 Stegodyphus mimosarum
AAAAAAAAAAAAAAAAAACCTTCACAAGAATAACTTTTTCACAAACCACATTCAGTTCTACCAATTTCTTCAATTTTTATGGATTTTTGGGATACCCTGTGTATATAATATTCAACCAATAAGGAATACTCTCTGCATGAGATGTAAATGGCATTAATCATTTAATAGTAAGGTTAGATTGTGATATTGTAAAAGGTTTAACACATTAAAGTTATTGGAGAAGTTAAAGCAACAAGAATCATCATAATGTTCATAAATTTGGAAGATTAGTTTTCAAGGTTTAAATATAGAATTTTCTTCTGCTGCTGCAGAAGATCTATTTTTAGCAGTCTGTAATTAAATCTTCAAAACCAGCCATGTAAATTTATGAATATTACTCTGATTCTTTTTGCTTCAACTCTCTTTGCATTTTTCTAACTCCTCCAGCAACTGTTATTCAGCATGCTATTTTAATTCTTTAAAAGATAAAGAACTTCATTGAAGCAATCTGTTATAAAATTCCCATTCAATAAATTATGTGGTTAAATTCAGTTTGATTTAAAACTAAATGTTAATCTAATCTTGTATACTTCCAGACAAATTCTTGTCCCATCTTTTCCAGTCAACACCAAAACATTAAATAAATACAATATAAAATAATTAAAAACTTATTTTGAACATGAACTCAAGCTAAAATAATAGCAAAGTTAACTTCCCTTTCTGGGTCTTGACATACACCAACGATAGGAAATATTTATCAGTGAGAATGTAAGTTTAGATCCTAACAACCTGACTACGTTACTCAAGATTATTAATGTAATTTTCAGTCACAGAAAAAGTTACCAAACTGATAGCAAGTCTTCATGTAGAAGCTTCAGTATTGCTGGTTGCCAAATCACTATCTCAAACTTAAGCTCTTGCCATCTGTTAAAAATTCATCTTATTTTCCTATTCTGGTGGAGTAGAACAAAACAGCAGAAATGAAAAATGCAGTTTATCATAAGAAATAATATGTTAATTAAAATAAATTTAAATCAATCATACTTAGAAAACATATGATGTCACACTTTGTTTCATAATTAGCATATTAATGAAACAGTAGTTTATTATTATTTAAAAAATAATTAAATGCATTACAATAGAAGAGAAACACGCCAATGTGACAATCAAATTCGCTGAAACAACCTTGTATTACAACCAGATTTTCTAGATATTTTGTTCTCCTGATGAGGAGGGACCTGTAGCTGCCCGCGAAATCGATTGAGCGTTTTTAGTAAATGTACGCCAAGTACAAGGTTGTTTCAGCGAATTTGAATGAAATGCATGTTTTATTCATTGCCTGTGAACCTAATCATGAGCATAAAATGTACTAATGCAAAACTTAATTGCAAGCATTGAAAAAACTTAGTATAAACTTTTAAATTTATTTAATTTATAGACTGAAAATCGTGTGATTATGATTGTCTTTGCTTGCCTCCATTTTCTGTCTTATACTTTATTTTGAACAAATTAAGTTTGTTATTTTAGGCTATAATTTAGTTGAAACTGATCTTTTTATTTACTTCTCTTTTCAGGGTTACAAAGTGTATTACACTACACGGCCGAATCTTCCCACATCTGCCTGGAATACTCAGCCTGTAGATAATAACCAATTAACTACCATAAGTGACCTAACTTCCCAAACTATTTATACTATCCGTATCCAAGCCTTCACTAGTCGCGGTCCTGGTCCTCATTCTGCCCCAGTTCAAGTAAAAACTCAACAAGGAGGTAAATTTCCTGTTTAACGTAGAATATTTTTCATTTATCAATCTTGATGAAGGTTTGTTGTAATTATCTTCATTTTTGTTGATATATTTAAGAAAGTAAAGATTCCTGTATCTCATATGCATTATATACAGCATTTAAGGCAAATGCTTTTTTGTAAAAACTTTTTGGTTGATACAGCTAATATAAAAATTCCTGTGGAACTTTATTGGTAATCCTTTACAGAAATGCTTCTTTATAAAATTCTGAAGAAATTTTATAAAATTCTCACAGAACAGAATTCTATAGAAATGTTGTTTTGTAAAATCATATTTTATAAAGCCTTTATGGTATTCTATAAAAACCTGAAAAGTTTTTAAACTTTAGTCAAAGCAAACTTTTAGTTTCTAATGTATTAGATGGGATAGAAAAGAACAAACACTTTTTACACGGAGACATTGAACCATTTTTTAATTAAAATTTTGTCCCTTTTTTTTTTTTTTTATTATTAGCTGAATGTTTAATGTCTAAACTTGTATAATTGTTTGTGCAATTTTTTGTACAGTGTTGCTTATAATACAAAATTTAAATCTTGTAAAGAAATAAAATCAGTTTCAGTCATAAAAGGAATTAAAAGATTAAATTTATACAGTCAATTATTGTATATATATCTCTGATAAGACAAAGGGTTTCTTAATTTGAATTAAACTTAACTATAATTTAAAATGCATTTTGTTTTTTAATCAAAATTTTTAATAGAAAAAAAATTGCTTATAATACAAAATTTAAATCTTGTAAAGAAATAAAATCAGTTTCAGTCATAAAAGGAATTAAAAGATTAAATTTATACAGTCAATTATTGTATATATATCTCTGATAAGACAAAGGGTTTCTTAATTTGAATTAAACTTAACTATAATTTAAAATGCATTTTGTTTTTTAATCAAAATTTTTAATAGAAAAAAAATGGTATCTGTTCCAGAAATTTTTATTCCTCTCTATCTGATAAATAATTTTAAAATTTAGATTAAAAAATTCTGTTCAAAAATAAAAATTTAACTTATTCTTTTTAGTCGCAGAAGAAAATGTTGCTGGTTTTGTAATGTTTTTAAATACTCAAAAGCGTAAAAATTCTGTTCAAAAATAAAAATTTAACTAGTCACAAAAGAAAATGTTGGTTTTATAATGTTTTTAAATACTCAAAAGCATGTGTATGTTTTTTAAGAAAATTAAAACAAGGAAATTTGTTTAGAACTATGGTCCAGTTTTCTGTAAACTGAATTCTAAGCAGAATTCTATTAGTTTATTCTGTGGTGATGTTTTAGCACCATTATCTTCCAAAGTCACGAGAATGTTAACAAAAAGGCCACAACTTCGACAAAAACTCAAAACCAACTTTATTTAACATTTGAAAGGCGAAAATGCATCTTACAAAAGGCTAAATATTTAAAATAAGCACAATCACGAGCTGACATCAAGCATTGACTATGAACAAGCAAGAAGTGAGTCTCCTGGCAAAAAAGCTCAAGTTTTTATCCTTTGACAAATTGCAGAGTAAAAAAGGATCTTGCCATTCAGTGCACTGAGAATGTTCTGCCATAATTCTGTGTATGGGAATTTAAGAAATTATCCAAATTTTTTTAGAATCTTCATGTAAATCTCTTGAGAAATCAATACATATCTCTGTAGAATCTCTGCACTTATGTCTATAGAAACTATATCTAAAATTTTAAAGAATTTAGAAAATATCTGATCTACTTTATACAAAACTGGGCCATAATTATAAAAAATTCTAAAGAAGTTTAATATTGGATTTTTCTAATAGATTTTTGTAAGACCTGGCTGTCAATATTTTGAGTTGTACAAAATATGAGAGTAAGAAAATGTTGGCAAGAAAAATCATCATTTTTTAAATTAAGAGGTCCTATTTTTTGCCATCTAATTAGGTCACAATAGGTTTATGAATATGTTTATGGTCTAAACAGATTTCAAAAGGGTTTTGAAAATACCATATTCTTCCCACTAAGAACTTTTAGTGGCTTTTATAAAACTGATAGAGAAGCCTTACAGCCTGCAGCAAACTTTGAGCAAATTAATTATGAAAACATTACTAAATTATTATACATATATGTTGATATATTTGTAATAACTGAATTCAGGAAGAACTAAATGTATGCCAGCTGCCTGAAATGTTTAAAAAGAAAGTTCGAATTACTAATGATGAAGTCAAAATTTATGAGTATGATCTTATTAATGCTATTAATAACAGGCATCTCATTATGTCACTTGATTGACAGGTTTTTGCACTCATTGCCATTGTTTGGTGATTACAATTTTTGAACAATTTTTGTATCATAATTTGTTTATATCAAGATAACATTTCAAAATATCCAGTTATTTAATTAAGGTAGGTCTGGAAGCCTTGCTACTTTAGTGCTGCATTCATCAATTATGATTGTGATTTTTATACAGCCATTAACTGGAAAAAGACTGCTTCTGATAATTTGTTTCTTGGGATAAGTTTCATGAGCATTTCTGTATGCCTGAAATATAAGTTTGCATTGTGTATTATAGTATCTTATCAGAATTTCTAGATTCAGAATAATCTTGTTGTGACATTTCTTAAAGAGAGAAATTATAATGGAATGATATGTCATTTTAAATTTCGAAATATTTTTTTATAGAATATTATGAAAAATGTATGAAATCATTAGTCATATAGGTTGTGAGTAGATAGGAAGAGCAGACATTCCATAATTAAGAAGACAGTAAATATGTGAAGGGAATTGATTTAATAGATGTCCAAAAAATGCACTGTGGTTGTGTGCTGTGTTTGACCGTAGCCAGAGCTTCTTTCAAACTGTAGACTCAATTCTCTTACAGAGATTAGGGTTTTTTGAAACAGGAGATGTGGAAAATGAGCAGTGTCCTCCCTGGAACTTGAATCTGGACCTCTCAAATACACATGAGTGTGCTAACCATTACACCATGAAGGCATGATGGAAAGAGGGAGAAAATACCTTATTCTCTTTTCTTGTGCTCCATAGTTGATGTGCATCAAGAATAGAACACTGGCACAGTTAACAGCTTTCTATATCACAAGTATGAAGTCTGACATGCTGTTGATTTCAGATGAGATTTTCTTTGTTTTTATTTGGTAAAGCTCAATCAGATTTCAGGGCATCTAGCATTTAACTTCTATAATAACTTTAGGGAACCCAAGTGCGCATCAGAAATCAGAATAAAGTGAATGTTATGGAATGAGGAATAGATTGAGGCTATACAAAGTACCATTAATGATGGAAATGGATCACCAAAGATGCTTTCATTTCATGCTGGAAAATGTCATACCACTTATTTTTAAACCATAATCTTACTCAATATTAGTTAGAAATGTTTAACTATAGTCAGCAAAATGTGAAGATGTCTATTCAATAAAATTCAAAGAGTGCTTTTGAAGAATATATGGAATGGGTTACATTTGGCTAATTGTAGATGACTGGATACATTTGGAGCTCAGGCTATGTTCCAGTTCATCTAAGTACTGTTATTGGATTCAGCTTTGGACCAAGCTCTACCCTTTTTCATTTTGTTTCTTTAATCTTAGAAGTTACCCTGCTTTATAACTGGGTATATTATGATTTTGAAATAAGAAGAAGCCTATATGAATTATTCTTACCATGTAAAGAGTATATTGTAGTACAGCATGTGTTGGTAAACATCAAGATTCAAATGTTCAAAAATTAAACCTCAAGTCTGAATCAGAAAAATTTTTATAGACTATTTTTCTACCATGCTAAAATTTCAGTGTTGCCAAACACAATCTAGCAGGTAGGTATCATGTTGTGAGCATCTGTCAGATCTTGGTGGGTACTGTACTCCAGAAGATTCTACTCAGGACACATCTATACCAGATCATGTTTGATGATTCATAACTATAACTAATATATTCCTCAATGTGAATACTTGAGTAGATGGATTAATTACATTATCTATTAATTGATCCCTTTACGCAAGCAAGAGAAATAGGCATCTAGCAAACAAAACCTAATTTATTGCTCTTGAAGGCATAAGAAATTATACCAACAGTAACAAAAGTATGATGTGTCAGCCAAATATTCGTAGTGGATATTCCATAAAATTAAATTCAGAATCCCCTAAAGGCCCATGAAGTAATTATTGAATATTACTAAATGATGAATCAGAAATCAAAGCAAACATGTTATATTTGATTCTTTAAGTTTATTTTTTCTAGTGAAAATGATATAATCATAGATTTTGTTGTCAGATTTATGATAAAAGGGAATTTCAGTAACATAGCTGCATATATCTGTCTTGTTTCCATAAAGCAATTGATTAATTGACTATATAATTAATCTATCTGTTTCAGTATTCACATTGAGCAATGCTACATTGATGATGTTATAACACTGTGACAACAAGTATTTTTATATTTGGTTTATCTTATTGGTACGTATTAATATAAAACCTGTTTTCTAAAAGAAATGACTGCCCAGTTCTTGTCTGCATAAAAAAGACATAGTTTGTGACAAATTCGCTATTTCCAGAAGAAAATATTGAAGCAGAAAGGCATTGCATATACAAAGACATCACAAATTATTGTTATTTTAAGTAAAATAGTATTTATAGAAAATGGAGAATATCTACTGGCTTTGTTGAAACAGGCATTGTGGATTTGGTACATGTTGTGAAGTTATTTTATTTACATAAAATTTGTGCTCCATGTCTGTACATTACAGCTTTGAATCAATGGAAGAAACTTTATGTTCTTTCTTTGTTGAATGCCCCATAAAAATTTGCATGTGTTAGTGATCTCCACTATTGGGGGGGGGGTTGTGCTTTGAGACCATCTCATTATCTTCTTTTGTAAATAAGATTTATTTTAAATTATTTCATGTACTTAGCTAAAATTGCATGGAACTGAGATCCATATAGCTAAATTATTTTTGTTATTTTCAGTCCCTAGTCAGCCAAGTAATTTGCGTGTACTTGCAACATCTTCGACTTCGGTTCTCGTTTCATGGTCAAAACCCTCTCATCCTGGCGAGAAGGTTATTGGATATGATTTATATTGGAATGATACATTTACTCAGCAGCAATACCACCAGAGCTTACCAGATATTGATTCTTATACATTAACTAATCTATACCCAGACACTCTGTATTATGTTTGGGTTGCAGCTAGATCACGGCAAGGAGAGGGTGCAGCTACGCCACCATCTCAAGTTCGTACTGACCAATATGGTAAGTTTATAATATGAGGTAATTTTGAAGTAGAAAATACATTTTTTTAAAATATTGATTTAACAAGGTTCTGTGTAGATTTCAGAATATTAATTCATAGGTTTAAATTCTCTTAATATATCATTTCCCAGGAATATATATAAAAATGTTAAACAATAAATTATTTTTTAGTTTTAAACTTTTTAATTAAATTTAATTGTTTTAGTGTAATGCACAAATTATTTTGATCTAAAATGCATTATATTAGATTAAAGAAACATTATGCAGTGAAAATGTGAAATATCAGCATTTAAGTATTCTGCTGTGAGTTGTCTGTGCTAATTTCTTTGAAAGTTGTTTAAATTTGATTAAGAATATATTTTCTGTATGAAATATTCTTTTTCAAGATTTTAAACATGCAAAAAATAAAATAGACTTTATAGGAAATTACGAAAGTAAATGAAAAATTCCAAATTTTGTATAGTTTTACAGATTTGTAATAATACAATTGAAGCCGTAAAACTATAGTAACTATATATTTACTAATAATAAATAATTTCCTTTATGTGTTGATGAAACTCTGTGTAATTCTTCTTATCCAAATTTTGTGTAGCTTTAATGGTTCCGGACCCAAAAGAAATTCTTTTTCATTAAAAAGGAATTCGTATTCTCAAATGCTGATATTTTGTTATGTTATCATCTTTAGCCACCCTCTCATTTTGTACAGTTTTTCACTAATGAATTTTATGCATCCTGTAAAAATGGCCATTGTAATGTTTCATGATCAGAACAGAAAGTTGCCAGTTTCCCAATCCTTTAAATTTAGTACATTCTTCTCCCTGCAAATAGCATGAGGACCAAGTATTTTATTCCCATTCCTTCCTTCAGATTACTTGCATTGTTTACTTTTTCTTTTTTTTACAGCACGCATGCAATGCATATTCAAAGTGCTGTTTCTTTTTGCCTAGTCTTGTGCTGTGCACTGTGCTGCACATGCTGTGCTCCTATCTATCTTGTGTACTATTTCAATTTTAGGCAAAATCTGAAGATTTCTCAGGTGCCAACTAATTCTGCTTGTTACCGCATATTTAAATTATGAGTAGTAGTATAGTAGAGTATAGAGAGATATTGATGGCACCTATGGTATTTCACTAGTCCATTATCATGTGCTTTGGAATTATATTAATTATTGTAATTTATTCATTTTACTAGTGCTGTTGTATTTCTAATTATAATGAGTATAACACCTGGATTTAAAGTAATGTAGATGATGGTAATGAAAAGAAGTAAATTATTTTGAATAGTTATTTACTTCAAAATATCATAGACAAAGTGTGAAATTCTAGTAATGTACTTATTATTTATTTAATAGTAACTTAGTAATAGTGGCATCCTTTTCTCATTTCTGAACTAAAAATGTCAATTCGCAGTTGATTAAGATATCAAGCATTCAGTTTTTAATAATAGCAATGAATAATATGGCTTCATTAATAGCACTCCCCTCTAAAAAAAGTATTTATTGCGAATTTAAATTTATTTACTTAAAATCTAATGTTCATATGAATAGTAAATAAAGCAATTTTTTTTCGCTTCATTTTCCAGTTGTATGAAAAGATCTCTTCATATTACTAATGCTTTATTCAAGGTCTTTTCTTTGGCTTAATATTGAACTTTGGCTTTTTGATCAGACCTTGTATCATTCATACATATCTGTTATATTTATCACTTTATTATATGAATCATATAGTCATATTTATTATTATAGCTACACTAGTTCCATTTTATTATATATAAAATAAGGTTGCCTTAAGCTTTTCCTCCCATAGCATTTTATTCATTTTGTCCAGTAATATTGTGAATTGCTTATCTTTAAAAAATAATTGGATTTATTTTAATGTAAAGAATTTTTCCCCCATCTACGGTATATTCTTTTATTTAATGGAAAAATAGAAATCTTGTTGAAACTAAAATTGGAACCTAATTTGTAATTTTACTTAAATATAAAAATCAATTTAGAAATAGATTTTAGACACATTTGAAGAATTTTTCCCCCTTTCTTGTTTTAAATCGGAGTAGGTAAATTTTAAGTATGTAATTCTTAAAAGTAGTAAATCTTAGTAATTAGTTTTCATATGAACTGGATAATTTCAATAAAAAAATTTCATTTGCAATAAATATTAACACTAAGTACTTTTTTCCTGCAGGTATTACGTATATTCTTAATGTTTATTATAACTAAGTTTTCTGAATTATTCTTTGTTTATTTTTGGCTGTAAACTGGTCCACATTGAAAAGTTTGTTGAAATTTTTTAACTTATGGTTTCTATCATACATTGCAAGGAATCTTCATTTCTGTTAGCTTGAATCCTCTGTGTCATGCCATTGAATGACAAATATTATTGTAAAAAATGGGTAGCATTTTATGAAAGATTAATAGGGCCCTGACATCATATTCTAAAGGTGATATGGTAAAATTACTTATTCAACCAGATGCATATTTTATGGGGAGTCAGAGTTAAACATGAATGAATATTAAATTAAGTATAATCAAAATTGGGATGTCGGGGCTTATTTAGGAATCTTTTCTCAGTTAAAGTCCTGGACATTCTTTTCAAATTGCATCCAATTTCACTTCCAGTTTCCATCAAGAAGTTAAAAATAATTAGCTCTCAAAATATTAAAATTTCCCTTTGTATCATTTGTCTTTTCTTTCTTTTCCTTAAACTCAGGCATTATTATGGCTTAATATCAGAATGATTTAGTGTCTGAAAAATAATTTTTTTTTATGTCTGCAACTGTAGAAGTCTTTGCTGCTGTATATTGCCCCATATGCTTAACTTTTTATTTTTCTTGTTCAAGCAGGAATTCGTATCTTGTTAACAAGCTAGAATTTTAGTGTGTTTGTTTATTACCTTGTTAGAAAGTAATTTAAAGCAATTTTTGTTATATTTTTTTAACTTTGGCTCAAAACATTTATGATCTTAAAATGATACTATTTCTTCTCAAACTCTGTGTGTGTATGAAGGAATTACAAACACCTGTAATTTTGAAGCATTAAAAATTTTCGAAACTTTTTTTAGTTGTGGGCTCTCAAATTTTCAAAATCTGATGTAAGTTCTCTAAATACTTTGTAATATAAGTCTCACTGTTAAATTCCTGTGTTTAAACATATATCTATTCAGAAAACTGAAATTAAAATTTTAAAAATCTGTGGCTCTTCAGTTCAGAAGCTTTCAAGATGTTTAAACAGTGTGCAGAATCCTTTGGGAGCATATCAGAAGCGAACAACTAGTTTTATGTGTGCCTCAAATTTTATTTGCATTAAAGAGATGGTTTTATAGTGATTTACTAGCGTGCAGTGTTGCTGCCATATTAAATGCTGCTAATTAGTTATTGTACAACTTGATAAAAGGGAGTATAGTAGTACTGACCATGAAAATATTTAGGTGTATATCTAAAATTACAGCATGGAAATTATTTTAATTAATTTTATCTGTCAAAATAAGGTTAGTCCAAAGCAGGAAATACTGTTAATTTGAGTATCTACTTGAGTATGCCAAACACAAGGTTGTTGCTTTGCTGATTGTATGATACTGTTAGTTTGCTTTTTAATTTAAAGAATATTATGCATCACAGTAAAAATATGAATTGATTCTTAAATGTTTACATGTCAGGTATCAATATATTGTACCTTATTTCTCAGCTTCAAAATAGTTAAATATTCTATTAAAATATATGCAGGCATAAAGTATGTTATAAATTTGTATTAATGCTTAAAGTAATTAAAAAAATAACCCCCATATTATTCTCATTTTTGAGGAATAGGCAAATCACTTCTACATTTGCATACATAAGATGTTTTTATCTATTTATTTTTATTATTATTTAAAATTGTTAAGTGCAGTTGTAGTAGTCATTTTGTTTTTATTTACATATTTTTTATGTATTTAGACCTTTGCATGTTGCTTTTCAATTTTATTCTTAAACAAAAGTATATCTATTATTTGAGATTATGATTGTAGATTTTTTTAGAAATGATTCTTTGGTTATAAAAACGTAATTGCTTCTAAATCAAAGGTCAGATATGTAATTTAATTTGCATAAGAAAGTTAAATAATGCAGATTTATAGCAAAATAAAAGTTAGGGAAATTTTATTTAATTCAGTGTAATTAATCTTTTTTTAGATTAGACTTAGCTGTTAAGCTGTATATATTTCAAATCATGAAACAGTTGATTGCAAAGAGATCTGGATTTTTAATTTTAATTTTTTAATATTTTATCTTTTGTTTCAAGAAACTAAAGATTGAAAAGGATAATGCAAGGTTTTGAATACTTCACTTTTATTTTGAAAATTTTTAGTTTAGTTTCCTAAAGCAATATATTTATTTTTTTGATTTTTATATATTTCTGCATATTATAATTTTTTTCATTTTTTTAAAGTTGTGCAGAGAAACTACGTTGAAGCAAAAAGGCAAAATAGTTTTCATATTTTAGTATATTTCCCAAATTACATTTAAACTGTTAATTTAAAATGCAGAAGTATGCAAGTACGTTTCTCAAAAAATTTTTCCCCAGTTTTTAATTAGGCTCCCCAGCACCTAATTAAAAATGCTTTACCAGTTTTTTTTTTTAATAGGGTGCTTTACTCAAATTTAAAAGTTATACTTCTTCATCTTGCATGCATTTCTTATAAATGTTTAAAATTTACTTCAAGAATTTTTTATCTTTCTTTCTTATTTCTTTTTATCTTTTCAAAATTACAGTATCAGCTTTTCCCTTAAAAGTATTATTATTTTTTTTTTTGTTATAGGTATAAGATTTATCTTTTCCATTTACATATAATAAAATAAAAAAATGATAATAAAATTATTTATTTATTCTTTAATTATTGTTTTGTAGATTTATTATTTTGTATGTATGCTTTTAAAATATTTTTATAAATCAATTGCATATTATTTTTGTATTGTGATATTATTTTCCTGCACTTGATATTTATTTTAATATTTTCACTTTTCAAAACCCTAATGTTTGCATAGCTCCTCAAAGTAGTACTGCTTATAGTAAGATTTTTCTTTATTAAATTTTTTAATTTCTTTTATGAGAGTGTAAATTCAAAGATTTATTATAGCACAGCATTATATTTTCTTTCTTTTTTTTTTACAATATTTGAATTTTTTTTAATTACCAGCTTTTAAATAATGAGATGATAAATCATGTAAAATATGTAGCAGTATCAATTATGGTGTAATACTTATGTTTTAATTACTATTCTTATTCTATTTTTAATGTAAAATAACTTTTTTGAGCTATTAATCAATTTTTTAGCTACAACTATTTCACTGATTCCCACCCTATATATACTGTTTTCAAAGTAAGATAACTATGAAGGAATTTATATCATCAAAATTTCGGTTATTATATACAGGGAAAAATACACATTTTTCTCATGTGTGCAATTAGCACAGTATTTTAAAACACTGTTTAACATATAGTGTCATCATCCTTTGCATTATATTAAACCGTTAGAAAACAATAGTGCGTTTTCCTTTAATATGTTTAAATTTTGCACATTGAATGTTTAACTTCTGAATTGGGAAAGTAAAGGAAAATCTTATTAAAGCAGCCTTTTTTTAGTACTGGGAAGTGACAGAGATTAGTGAAAATATTTATTTAAGTGTCAAGTATGGGAATTTTCAATTTTAAAAAATTGATAAGAGAAAACCAACACAAAATTTCCCATCACTGCACATGTTGCACTCTTCCCTCCTTCCCTCCCTTCCCTACAGTGCCTGGCGCCCCTCCCCAAGACGTACGCGGCTCTGCCGTAAACTCCCGTTCCCTACGCGTCACCTGGAAACCCCCTCCCCGAGAACAGCAGAATGGTGCCATCACCTATTATAAGATCAAGTACCTGAAGGTTGAAAGTGGAGATGACCTGGCTAAAGCCCAGGAGATACGCGTGGAAGCCGATCAGCGATCATATGTAATTGAAGCATTGGAAAAGTGGACCGAGTATAGGATCTGGGTGCTTGCTGGAACTGACGTGGGCGATGGCCCACCATCTTCACCGATAGTAGTGCGCACAGATGAAGATGGTATGTATATCACCACCTATCCCTTAGTCTACCTGTTTTCAATCACGTTATTTCTTCTTCCTCTTTTACATATGCATGCTTGTGAAAATCTGGGATGCTGTAGTTTCTGAAGCTATGATTATTCAAATATAATTAAATTGGATATGATATATTAATTTAGTGGAATAAATATTAAAAAATATGGTAGCTTCACATTATGTGTTTTTGAAGTACATTCTTGAGTTTTTTTAGTAAATAAATGAAATTACAACTTCTTGTTCCTTTACCTATTCAAAGTCCCTGGCCAAGACTTTCAATTGGTAAAGCAACTAGCTTTTTAAGACTGTGTGTAACCACCAAGTCTGGTGGTGTAAAAACTAAGTATCTCAGAATTTCCATTGGTGTAACCTCCTGCATTTTTCCGGTCATTTCCTGCTGTGGAGCCAGTACCATGTTGCATGATGCATGATTACCTGAAATGCTTGTCTCGGTCAGCTGGCAACTCTCTCCTCTCCCAGTTTACTAATTTTCTCTTCATATATATATATATATGGATATCTAATTTTCTGTGTGTTATTTTTCTACTCTGTGTCATTGAGAATAGCATTACATTTTACACGTTTCTCATATTTACTACTAACTGAATTATGCTTACATACTTACTTACCTGTCTATTATGTCTGTTTATTTTGCTATTGATATATGACTAATGTTTTTTGCAGCATCATATGTTAATTTTATTTTAAATATTAACTTACTACTTATCAACAGTTTAATAATGATGTTAAAATAATTTTTGTTGTTTTTAATAACAATGTTTTACTGAAAATGTTTTAGCCATTCTTGTTAATTATATTTAAAATGCTGAAGTATAATTATAATAATATTATTATTATTATTATCATATCTGTTCCTCTGATTGCAAGCTGTCATTATTGAGATGATGTATGTACTGTTTTTTTTTTGTGTAAATGAACTAATTGTTCACTAAACGTTAAAGACAATGTTCTGTTTGCTAACATTTGGATATATGGTAAGTTAAAAACCATAGAAGTGCCTTAATAGCTACAACTGGCATTAGGTTCATGAATTTTCAAATTAAATCAGAATTTTTTAATGACATACAATGTTATTTTGTTATAAAATTTTTTCCCCCTGTACCTAAATTTTTACAACATGCTGAGCAAGATTTGTGCTCTTCCATTTTTATATCTTATATTATTTTATATTACCTCTTTATAAAAGCTTTTTTTTTTCATTTTATCATATTTGCTGTTAATGATAATAAAATCTTAAATGTTCTGTTTCTTAAGATTGTTGAGATTTTGTTTTTCCCCTATTACTGCATACTACTAATTACCAAATATATATACATATTTTTTAATAAAATAAAACTGTTTGTAAAAGTGTAGATAAGATTTGTTAATAACTTATTGTCACATAAAAGTTTTCTATGTGTTTTTTCTATCCTACTTGTCATTTCTTTTTCCTTTCTCTCCTCAGGTAATTACACCATTTCTCAAAAAAAGAAACTTCTCTGTTCAAAATGTGTTATTTTTAATTGTTCACATTTGATTTTTTAACAGTGCCTGGAGAACCAAGACAAGTTAAAGTGACTGTAATCAACAGTACAGCTCTAAATGTGAAATGGAAACCTCCAGCCAATAAAGATCGTAATGGTCTAATTCGGGGTTATCAGATTCATGTTCAAGAAATAACGAGCAATGGAGATTTAGTTAATGAGCCAAAACGATATGATGTTGCTGATGAAAATGCGGAGGAATATAATGTAACGAAACTCCAGCCTGCTACCCTTTACGCAGTGCAAGTTGCAGCAGTGACAAGAAAAGGGGATGGAACTCGTAGCAAGGTTAAAACAGAAAAGACTCTGGGTGGGGGTAAGAAACCAAAATTTACTTGTTTGTAAAGCTATTGGAAATTAAAATGGTGCTACAGTTTCTATTATTTAAATGGCACCAAAAGACCTCTTGTTAATGGACTGTGCCAAATTGGCAATCATAGTGAAAGCTGTAATTGTGAGGATGGATTGTGACTGTGGTTAGGACTTCCACCTGCTTGTTAACAGGTTCTGAAAAACTTGAGTAGGCTTGCTGCTATGGGGCAGTCCATGAACAAGAGGGCTCATGATGCCATTTAACCCTTTGACTAGTTGAGGATTTCACACTCAAACCCCAAATTTCCGTATCCTGTCATGAAAAACAGGTATTTTTTTTATTTTAATGCTAGACTGCTCCTGGTATTTTATACCTGGATTTATTTACTTTTAATATATTTCCTTAATTTTTTTATATATTTTAAGAATCTTTCCAGCATGCTACCTTTTAACGTTGGAATTTCAACAAACAGAAAAAATGGTAGGCAGTCTAATCAGGCCTAAAGGAGTGCACAGGTTAATTATTGCTGGAAAGCGCTTAATAGAGTAAAATGTTTTGCCTGCACTTTGAAGGCAATTTGTTTAGCATTTTCAGCATTTCAGAAATGGTCAGCCCTGCCCATCCATTTGCAAATTAATTGAAAATCAGAAAAAAAACTAATATTATATCTACAATTAAGAGAATATAAACTATAAAATAAAGTTAAATAAACGTCTACAACTCAAAGCTATCAAAACATAGAGCTAACAAAACTTCTTTCAACAAAAGCAAGAGAAAAAAGAAAATTGTTCTAGTGAAAAGAGCTAACTGATAAAATTATCCATGACCTTCAGACACTCCAGCAATTTCTTAGTTGGTAACCAAACCTTCCCCCCCCCAAAAAAAAACCAAAAAAAAAAGTCTAAAGAAAAACAGAAAATGAACTCTGGGCACATCAGATTGTTTGATTTTGGGTAAGATTTCAAGGTAAAAATTTTAAAATGATATCAAATAAAGAGATCTGCTACAGCCAAAGAAATAACATGAGTCAAACAATTCCTTTTATATCCCCCCCAAAAAAATCTGGAACATTTCTTTAAAAAATGAGGATCTTCAAAAACTGTACATGGCTGAAATGTATGGAGTGTTTTGTGTTGTGCTTCCAGCTGTTATTAATAGATTAAAAGTAACCTATATAGCATTTTCCATTCAATTTTACTGTGTTTACAGTAGTAATTTTTTAAGCGTGCATAAACTGGGCACACTCTGTTGAGAAGGGTTGATGCGCATATATATACATTCTTAAGATGTTACAAAAAATATTTTAGGATGTGTATATACAGCCTAGCCAGTAAAGGGATTAAGTAACAAAGGCAGTAATAGTAAGGAAATATTATTAAAATTTGTTTACAAAGGTCTTTCTATTAATGTGTAGAGATATTAGGTTATTTTGAAGCAGGAAACATGAAAAATGAGCAGTGCCCTCACCAGGACTTGAACCTCAGACCTCTCGAATACGTGCCGAGTTTGCTGGCAATTACACCGCAAAGGCATGCTAAGAAGACGGAGGAAATACCTTATAATACTTCCCTTTTTAAAGGGTGACTGGGGATTACGGGACCCAATCGCCAGATCCAGGTGGTGGAGAATCATCATCTACTACCTTTTTTATTTCGGGTGCCACTGTAGAGACATTAGGTTATTTTGAAGCAGGAGACATGAAAAATGAGCAATGAATTCGTTTACCTGGACTCAGACCTCTCAAATGCACGGTGAGTGTGCTGGCCATTATACCGTGAAGGCATACTAAGAAGGCAGAAGAAATCACTTATAAATGTAGCCCTTCTAATTCTCAATATGTAATTTTCAGTTATTTTGAAATTTTACTTTTCTCTTTTAAGTGCATTTTGTACTAGATGCTATTGTGTCGGTTTACTTTTTATTTTGAATCAGTTATCTCTTGCTGACAAATTTATCTTGTGTGTTGCCTTGTGAAAATTGTGTATCCATATGATTGGTGATTTTTAGATTTTTTTTACATCACAGTAAAAGCTCAACTATCCATGTTCAACTAACAAGAAGCCTCAAGTAACTGGAATATTTCAGAATTTTGGGGGGAAAACAAATTCTCGAAAAAAATTAAATAAATGAGAAATTTGTATCACCATAATAGAACTTGTTATATTATTAATGTATTTACATTGTTGCCAAATAGTATGATTTAGTGCCAAAAATAGATCAACATGTCACACACACCACAATAATAAGAACTTCGCCTTGGTTTTATGTAAACCCGATTAATTCTTCATAAGTTAGTTTAATTTTTGTAAACAAGAATATAAGTTCTGTTTTTTGTTGCATTTTGGGAAAATGATTAACCGTACTTCCCAATCCATGATGCACTTTTTTACTCCAAAATGTGCCCCAAAATCAGCCTGTGTCTTATGGGCCAAGGGATACTTTGTCATCCAAGATGCAAGCTGCTTTGCCAGGAAAAGTACTATTAAATATTTTTGCCCACATCAGGCATAGAAAATGGTTGCCTGTATTACAAATATCAAAAATAGGATATCATTGTGAAATGTTTTAAATACGAGCAAACGATAAGCGGCAGAAAAGAATTAATGGTTAGATTTGAAAATGTGAACTGTTTCACCCTAGCAGACAATTCTGTATTGGGCAATTGCTAATAATTTAAATGGAGTTGACATGAGAACATTATCACACTATGATTTTCTATGATTTTAAAGCTGAGTTAAGTCAAAAAGAATGTGTTCAATCTCTATGATTAGCATTTGGAAATGAAGGTCTATCTTTGCTACTGTATTCAGATGGTTTACAGGATTTCACAGAGGTCACAACTCTACTCAGGATGAAGAATACACAGAAAGGCCACTCTCAGCAGTAATACTGGATAATGTGTCTGCCATATGGATAATGTTAATCAATGATAATTACTGCACTTACCAAGTGATACAGAAGAAACTTAACATTGGATAACCATACATAAATTATTCAGGAAGAATTGCATATGAAAGAACTAGTTTCCTGTTAGGTTTCTCATTTAACTCAGCACCAAAAGGAGCAGGTCCAGATCAGTATAGGAACCCTTAAAGTACTTAAAGATGATGGCCACCGCATTATTTCTAGAATTGTAACTGGTGATGAAGCATACATACCAGTTTTTGACATTCCAACACTTCAAGAAAATAAAGTATGGGTCTTCAAAGATGATCCCATGCCTAAAATGGTGAAAAAACAATGTGCCATGAAAAAAGTAATTATGCCATTTTCTTCAGAAGTACAGAACTGGTCAAAACCATCAAGCTGGAAGGACAGAAGACAGTCACAGCTAACTGGTATGCCACTAAGTATCTTCCAGATATTCTTGAAGAAGTGAGTGTTAGATGATTCATGCTGCACTATTACAGTGCATCTTCTCATTCAACAAAAACATGAGAGTGACAGGACATCCACCTGTTCACCTGATCTAACTATGTGTGACTTTGACTGTTTTTTAATTTAAAAAAGGACTTACGTGGACATAATTTTCATTCCGAAGATGAAACTGATGAGGCTATAAATGCATTTTTGTTAATTGGCTTCAAGAAATGAATGGCTTGAGGTGTTTAATCTTCGTCTACAGAAGTGGATTGATGCTGGAGGAGACTACTTTGAATACTCCTAAATTTTCAGAAGTAGAACATTAAAAACCTATGTATATCTAGAAAATTTCAAAGTGACCTTCATAACTTTGTTTTGAGCCAGTAGAAAGTTATAATATTTCCTTGACACTACTTCCTAAAAAAATTCTGAAATAAACTGTATATGTATAGTGTAGCATATATGTACATATACTATGTAGCATAATGTAGTTTAATGTCATCTCACATGTTAGACCACAGTGTTGAAAGTTGCTTAGAAAATAACTTTCATACCATCATTTATTTAGGGATGATGCTGAATTACTTTCAAATGCATCCTTTTTTTAAAATGGATGAAATTATAAAAAGTTCTGGTTTAGTTATGTGCACATTAAATGTAAATTAATAAAAACAAATAGGACTACTTTTGTTTGAAATACTGCCACGCCAATAACTAGACATATTACAAACCATGGTGACCAAACAAGTGAGTGGTACAGAAGCAGTTTCAGTCTTCAAGCATCTAACCTTTTCCACCTTTCTGCATGTCACTCAACTGTGATGAACAATTTCAGTTTTCATATGCTACATCTATAATTTGTATCCTTTTGTGTAAAGAACTATCTGTTTTATTAAATTTCTGCCAGATTAATTGCTGCAAGTTTGGAAGCATTTTTGCCAACTTTCATAATTAAATAAGAGGGTTTACTTTTTATATTTAAGGTCTACAAAATACATTAGCTTTTATGTTTGAAATCCATTTTAACCTTCCAAAATATTATACAATATTAAATGTGGGCTTTTGATATTCAAGGTGGTAACAAATAAGAGTACTGTTTTTGTAATTTTAGGCCAAAAGTTTCTTCCATTCATTTGGCTTCTGTAATAAGAATTCCAATTTTTATGTGCTCTAGAATTTTTGCATATCCAGAATTTGACATTTCCTGAGCTTTCTGTATAGTCAGTCGAGCTTTTACAGTATAGTTGTGTTTTATAAATCTTGTCCCATCGTCTTATATTTTAATGTTTCAATTTTGAGATCACTTATTTAGTTACATATTCCAGGTCTAAACATTTCAAAATGATTGTAGTAATTTAGCATTAACTCTAAATCTTTACTGTCTTATTCATCTCTGTATTTTATTCTTAAACATCTGACTTGATCATTGTGTACTAAACGAAAAGAGGAAATTATTTGTAACTTATTATTTTCATTTAAGATAATCAGATATAAAATTAATTGTTTACATAATTCCAAAATAACATATGCAAGAGTCATTTGCTGTTTGATTTCTATTAAAGCGGCATCAATTCTGGCTCTTTTACTAATTCACTTGCTTGATTTTAATTTTAATTGCAAGCAGTAAAAATATGTTTCATATTATAGCAAAATAAGTATAGTTCGGCTTCTGCTGTGTACATTATATTTTCACAGTTTGAGACAATTTTTTATTGTCTTTATTTAAGTCAGAAAATAAAATAAAAAATTATCTATTTTAAATTATGTCTCTTTTTAATGAAAAATGAAAACAAATAATAGTTCCTTTCCAAACATCTGAAAAAGGAAAAAAATTAGAGGATAAAGCAGTTAAAGAATGTAATCTGATAAGATTTAGCAGAAGGTAATAAAAATAGTTGCATTTGTTTGTAAATGCACATTGAAATATTTTAAGTAGTCATTTTTTTTTTAAATTCTTATTAAATATCCGAAAAGTAACTGATGACATTATTTGTTTAATAAGTCTCTTCATAATTAATCTAGAAATTGTTTTCAAAATTTCGTGAATAGGTTTAATCTTGTCTCTGAGTCTTACATCACTGAATTGAAAATTGTTTCTTTTAACTTTGAATTTGTTTTACACAGAATAAGTCAAAATTGTTAAGTGTTAGTCGTCGCTTAATATCCATAAGTTCATCAAAGCATGTCTCTTGTGTTTTACACTGTTTAAATTGGGAACACAATTCTGTTAATAACTTTTTTCTTTCTTGAAGAAGCAATCTTGTATAATAGCTAGGAATATTAGGAGAGGAAAGAAAAAATATCTTAATTATTATGGCACTAAATAAAAGCAAACTAAAGTACTATAAATTATACATGTAACACAGAAACTAGGTTGACAGTGCATGACAGATTTTGTCACACATATAAGCATTTAACTAAATATTATGAAATTTGTGAAAACTGTAAAGATATTTTTGCATGAGGGATTTTACATTCATAAATCGCATGAGTGATTTTGCCATGCATTTTACAGTTTTTAGTTAATTACTATTTACAACATTGCATCAAATAGTTTTTCATTTGTAATCTGAAGTATATAAATTATTAGGCTTATAAAAGTATTTTTGGTACTCTCTGTTATCGGGACCAAATTGAGAAATATGTGCACATATGTGTGTACATGTATATGTGCATATATGAATGCATACATATGTGCATGAGTACACACATTGTTATTGGGGCCATATTTTTGTCACATGGTGTGAAAGATCAGTGTTTGAATGAGCTAATGCATCTGATACTCATAGCAAATTTTTATTCCAAACGTAATTTTAAAATCAATGTTTTGCAATGAATTTGATGCTTTTTTCTTGTTTAATGTTGTAACAACATCAATTAAAGTGCTTTCTATTTCTTTAAGACTGTATAATATTGGAAGTATGTGATATATATTTTTTAATGTTGTTCTAAGAATTTGAATTTAAATTAATTTATATTTGAGTGAAGATTAATTCTAGATCCTTTTTACATTTAGTGCCAACACGTCCAGAATTAACTGCACAGCTCATTCAAGAAGAACCAAGTCTTGTTGCTCAAGTGCAGTGGTCGCGCCCCACTGATACTTATGGTCAACTTATGAGTTATAAGCTGCGTTATGGTCGATCAGATACACAGGAAATGATAGAGCGAGAGATAAATCCATCAGACCAAGTCCATCAGATACCTAATTTAGGTAATTTTGGACTTTTTGTTTTTCCTTTAAATTTTATTTTAGAGTTACTGGATTTCAAAATAATTAGCATTTGTCTTGAAAAAAAAAAATATTAACATTTGATTTTTTTAAGCAGATTATATGGTATTTTATTTTTTTGTTTGTTGAAACTAAACTGCATTCAAAACAAAACTCCTTTTAAATCCTTTATATTCCTCTTCTCCTTCACAGTTTTATTTTTTCAAATTTTTACCATTTTTTTCCTTAAATCCAAGAAATATTATTAAAAGATTTATTTTATTTTATTTTTAATGTATGGAACAAAATAAATGAAATATTTATCTCTGTTTTTAATGTTAGAATAAACTGAAGTAGGCTCCTGATTAAACAGCTTCTGTAAGTTTGAATCTTAGGGCTTGTGCTGATGGATTGAGCTGTGTCATTACATGTTGCTACCTTAATGAATATTACCACAATTTGTTCTACTGTGCATTTATTTACATTCAGTATGTGCAAGCTTTCTGCCACCTGCCAGATACATGTTACAGCTTACTGGTTTTCTGCCATCTGGCTGATATAATGCATTATATCATTAGAGGTATGATGCCCAAGACCTTGATGTGTCCGCTCGTTTGCCGTTCTGTTAATGCAACTAACCTTTTATAGGATGTGCCCACTGATAAAAGTCATTGCAGTTGTAGGAGATCAAACAGGGATAGATAAAATAATGCAAAATGCATATGAAATAATATTTATACATTGCTCGTGAGGCAGTATCATATACAAAAATGTATGTATATACATTCAGTATAAATACGCAGTAAACATTTAATTATCATTATTATCATCAGTCTCAATTTCAACTTTTTGTGTCAAGTACAGTCGATATTCGATGCCCTATATATAATCAAAATATTAATAATTCAAAGTAAGGCATATTTATATTTAGTTGCAAACATTTAATTATTACTATCATCATCAACCTTAGTTCCAATTTTTATGTATCCTAAGCAGTCTTTCTCTCTCTATATATATATATATAATCAGAGTATTAATAATTCACAGTAAGACATAATTTTATTTAGTTGTCCTTGGAATATCAGCATAGCTGATACCTCCAAAAATTCAGCCTAAGCCCTATGTCGTCTATGGACGTGATCATCATCATTTCCATTCTCCTCTTACAGTCAGTCATTCCTTGCACATTTCTGGTTTAGAATTCATTACAAATCTGATTTACAACTTCTCCATTGTCAACATGTTTCAGTACCTTTAATTTCAATTGTTAGGTGGTGGTGGTGGTGAGTGAAATTTTTTTGGCGCAAAACCAGGGACGGTTATAATGCGCCAAACACAAGGTAATGGGATATAAAGTTCAGTTGTTAGGACTTTCCAGTTCCTCATATTAATTTCATCATTTCAAATAAGTATATTTATTCATGATGCAGCTATGAAACAAAAGGCATAGACAGGAAATATTAACTGAAGATCAGAAGCTTTCAAAACTCTAATTAGGGCTCTGTTGTTAACACTAGAACTATCAACAATTAACATTTACTTGTTTCTACCAAGGAATAAAACCCATCATTTTGATAGATTCTGGTATTAAACTTTATTTTTTTAATACAGTAAAATACATTATGTACAATGTGCTGTTCTTTGTCATAGAAATAGAAATCTGATTCATGGAAAATATTCTTGAGGAAAATACACCCAATTAAAATGAGATTGGATAAGAAGAATTCTATTGTACATGTATTTGATGAAAAAAATTAAATATATATGCTAACTGAAGGTCGCCTGATGACAATAAATTATTGTTTAAAAGAATCAAGTTACAGACTAGAATGTGTTAAATTTTTTGGTCTGTTAATTAATAATTCTGTTTGTTCCTCGGAGAAGAAAAATCCATATAATCATTTTTTTAAATGCCGAATTTAGATATCCTGTATCTTAGGATCATCTTTTGAAGTCTGAATGCATACAAAAAAGATTATATTTCCATTAATGTATCTCATTTTGCCCAAATTTCTGTGTTAATTCTTATCAGTTATTCATCAAAATGGCATGCATTTATTTACATATTTAAATATATTAGTATAAAGTAAAATAAACATTACAATAGATATTTTACTGTCAACCTATATTTGTATATTTCCAGTGAGAGAAAATTTATATGTAGTATGAGTTATTATATTTACATTCTTTTAGATCATTTTTATCTATATTATCATATTATTCATTCAATAAATTATAATTATAGATATAAGGCTTTTTTCGTGAAATCTAACTTTTTATAAGTAGATCAAAAGTTTCAGTTAGTAAAATATTCATTATTCTTTAATAAGTTAGGTAAAAATGTTGCATACCTTTGTGTGCAAAATTCAAGTTTCTGAAAGAAAGTTTTGTCTTGGATGACTTTTTAGTACCTCTCGACTAAAGAAATACAAAACCACATGCACCATCCAAATTTGGGGTGCTATTACAAAGCAAAATTTACTCATTTTGGTAATTATTGCATCAGTATTGGATTAAACAGCACTTCGTATTAATTTTGCATCTGACCACATGAAATTATCAATTGCTGATAGTTCCAAAAATTTTGGATGTAAAGGTATGCTTCATTTTACATTTAATTTTTGTTATAGTAATTGGGTTTTTTTTTTTTTTTCCCTGTATAAAAACCAGAAATAAAAGTTAGATTTTGTATACACAGAATCTAATTATCCTTAGTACTAAAGCTGTTTCTCTAAAATTATTTATCTTTGGAAACATTTGCGAGTACATATGTGTGGGGGGACGTCTTATCAATAAATAGAGATCACTCCCACTGTTCAAAGTATCAGGTTTTATTCTTGGTTCACAGAAGAAAAGATAACGGGATGAGTATGTACAGATGGATTAAATATATTTTGGAGAGGTATCACAACATAACAGTTGACCTCCTACGTGTGATCACTTTGGATAAGTCCAGATCCGATCACCTACGTGCAACGGTAAGCATCTAGTTGTAGCTCCTTCGCAAGCATTCCATTAGAACCGCTTCTCTTGGCCTTCTCTATCCGGTAGAAGCTGTGTTTACCTGGAGCGTTCCTAACGTAGATGTAGATAGCGACATCTGGTGCTTTGTTGAGGCACAATTCCCACATATGTATGATCACAGGAAGTAAAGATCAAACCACCGTTTTTGAATATTTTATATGTATGTGTATAGAGGATATGTATCTATGTATTGGAAAGGAAAAAATTATTTTACAGTTCAGCAACATAGTGTGCAAAAATTAATTATACCAGTCCTGCACTAATTATTTTATGATAAAAGTAATAAAACAGATAAGTTATCCAAGTTATACCACTTCATTTCTGAAGCCTTCATTTCTGATTATTATGAGGAAACTTCATTTGCTTTCTGGCCCAAGATGCTTCTAGTTATGTTCTTTGATACATAAATTAACTGTAATTTTAAATTATACTGCTTTTTTATTGTATTACATTTCTTCCTTTCAGAACGAGGAGCTCGTTATGAATTTTATTTATCAGGAAAAAATGGTCGTGGATGGGGTCAAGAAGCTTATGCGTACCTGGATACTCCAGAAGGAGGTAAGGCATTTATTTAAATTTTGCCCCAAGATTTTGTTACTGTTCCATGAAGTTGAAACTAATGTTATTCTAACATTAATATTATGTTAATTTTAAAATGCATATTTTTATTGTATTAAACAAATTATAAATGTACTTCTTACCATGGTGTGAGTAAATATAAATCCTTCTGTGTTTATTTGTTACAGATTTTTTTTAATGAATAGATGAAATGTATCTTGAACTATTACTTCTTTAAATAAATTTTCATCTTTTTTAAAAATTTCTTTCACCTGTATTGTTTATATGAATGTTACTCTTTGAATATTTGCATACAAATTCATATAGTTATAATTTTTGAACTATAATATTTGTACATAATATTGCTTATTTATTTCTGAATTGAAGGAAAAATAGACCCTAAGTATTTAAAGAAAGTTGAACTATTTGTGTGAAAATTAGTACCATCAGATTTTACTAGAGATGTTAAAATTTTTATTTTGAAAATCTTCAAATCCAAATTCATTATGTTTGGTCATTACAGTCTTATAAGGCAAAAAATAAAATGTAAAATTTTTGAAGACTGCTTATTTCCCAAGTCTCAGTGATGTGAAAGATATATATGCCAAATTTCAAGATGATTGGACAGGCAAAAAATACAATTTTTTATATTAATTACTTTTATACTCCCTGAGTCCCAATGATGTAAAAGCTATGTATTCCAGATTTCAAGAAGATTGGATACTTTGATCACTTTTGTAAAAGGAGGCAAAAATATGATTTTTCAATGTTAATTACTTTTATTCGGCAAAGGTATGGCAAGGTTTATTGATAAGATAGGCAAAATGTGTTACAACTTTGAACAATGCAGTGCCGACTTTTGTTCACTTGATGAAAACTTTTCTGTGATGCTCAACTGCCCTTAACAAGAATTGTTTTTTGTTGTTTGTCCCTGACAGATTTGTTAAACATTTTCATCAGAACATTTCCTCTTTCTGCGACACCATTGACCTTAAGACCATTTACATGGCTTCTTAAAGAATCAATGCAGTATTCTGTCGTGTCATGGATCCCAGCCATTCAGAGAACATCTTTGTTTTGTTAGTAATGAAATGGCTTAGGTATTTTCCTTTAAAAATTAGTTTTTATCCTCTAATTGTTTCATTTCCTTTTTCTTTGCAGGTTTTTTTCGGCATATTTTCCTTATTACTTTAAGTAATACATTCATTCAAAAAAGCCAATCCGACGTTTGTTTCTGACAGATACCAAAGGTATCTGTTAGTAACTATGAGAGTATTTATTGATGTCAGCATATAGGTAAGTGCTCAGAAGCTGTAACATATCCACCTCATTCTTATAAGCCCATTGACTTACAGTTACCTCATACCAAAAGAGAACATATACATGAGGCTGACAAATTCTGCAACTTGTTTCATTCCTTTCGATTTTCATTGAGGAATATTCATTTGTTTAGTGAAGAGGACAGTTTTAAGTGCATATATTGCATTTGAACCTGAATTTGTTTTGAGACCAACCTCTTAGGTACAGGAGTGAGAGTTGTAATAACTCTTTGTAACTTTGTAGTCTTCTCTTGGATGACTTCTGTCTTTTAGGACATTTTGGATATAGTTAATACTTTCTTAATCCAGCATTGTCATGGTGACTTTGTATCAAGCAAAACCTGCAGACTTTGGAACTTGTGAAAAATCTGTATGTCAAGACTACTTGATGGTATGTCACAACACTCCTCAAACATTTTTTTCAGTATTAAATCATGTGTATGATGCCAGCAAGTGAAACCACAAGAATTTTCTTCCAAATTCCCTTTCAATTCTGGTTCATGCCCCTTGGATCAGTTCTGTATTGAATACTGTACTATCAAAAGACATGCTGATCATATTTTCAGAAGCCCAGATTGGTCCACTTCCCAAAGAACTACTGCAACTATCTGTTCATCAGTGTCTTTCAGGGCAATAGGTACGCCAAGCAAATGCTCAATATGTTTGCCAGTCACTCTTTTCTTCCAAAGTTATTGACACTTCCACATGCAACTGAGAACAACATTCATTATCCTAATGCAGGACCAAAATAAGGAGTTTTTCAAAAAGTGGTGTTTCAGTTTTCTTTGTCGTTTTACTTCTATTGATCATCTGAACTTGGTAAATGGTAGCCCGGAGATAGAGAAATTTTTCGAACATCATGTCCAGAAAAGAAATAAATAGGAACCCACTTCAATATTAAAAAATTCACTAGTTTGAGATAAAAATAATGTGCAACCCCTAAATATTATCCAATCTTTTTTTAAATTTAGCAAATATATCTTTTACATCACTGAGATTCGGTGCATAAGCAAATGCATATGAAAATCACATCTTTAGAAAAATGAAACACTCTATTGGTCATGTTTGGATAAGCTGTCTGCAAATTATGTAATTGAGAAACACCTGGCATAGAAAATATTTTAATTGAGATAGAGGTGGTACAAATATTGGATACATAATATTTTTGACTGTTTTTATTAGTTTTATTAGATAATTATATGTTATAATCATTTTAGATCAAATTATTTCCGATTAAGCCCTTAAATTATTCTATGTACTGTAATTAGCTTAATTCCTACGTATCTAATAATAGGAAAGATTTTCTTTATGTCCTTTCTTTTTTCTTCGTAAGGTGTTCAATTAAATTCAAAATCAGCAAAAACTATGTCCATAAAAAATTACATGTGTTATGGAAAATGTTTAATATCGAAAACCAAAATTGTTGATTATTGCCTTTTAATAAACTGATAATTTTAAAAAGTACTGGTTTATTGAAACTTGGATTATAACTAAAATGAAATTTTTCATTCAAATATATAATTCTATGTTAAACAATTTGAAAGTTTTTTTTTTTTTTCATATGGCATAATTTTTTTTTCCTGTTTCCTGTTTATCTTTAGTGCCTACTGCACCTCCACAAAACTTGTCTCGTCGTCTGCAAAGCCCTACAGGAGTTGTAATCACCTGGAACCCTCCCCCACCTCAGTTTAGAAATGGTCAAATAACCCAGTATAGTATAAAATTTCATAAGACATCTGATGGCTCAGTTATTGAAAAGACTACAAATGGCACTCGAATGGTGTTCAGGTACTTTTAATTTTAATTGTCATGATTACTGATAAATAAGCATTAATCTATTTATTATTGTTACTAAATAGTATATTAATTATAAGCAAAAACTTATTTATTAAAAACTTGTCTTGTTTCATTTAAAAAATGCAAATTACGTGAATATCAAGGTGTAATAAGTTTTCAGGGTAGTTTTTCAAATAATTATAAACACATAATGAGTTAATTAATTGTGCAGTAACAGTATATATTTGGAAATTATTATGAACTTACATTGCTTTACCAATTATCTGGCTAATTATTATCAAATTTAGCAATTATCTGGCTTATTTCTAAGCTAAAAGTTATTTAATTAAACAAATTTTAAATGTTTATAGTTAGTCTTGATTAAATTAGCAGTACCTAGTAAAGATGCTGTGTTTTCCTTACCTTGCCCGGCATGTTAATCCACTTACAACTACTAGTTTAAAAACCTGGGGGATTACTCTGTAAAAGAGGATGCATTCATCAAGAAATAGTGCTACTACTTAATATAAAAGCCACAATGAACTGTCTTTTGCCCAAGACTGGGCCATTCAGAAATGAGATCCCATCCTGGCAAGTGATATCTGTGTATCTTAGGGGGCAAAGCAAAGTGCAAAATTGAAAGTACCACTAAATGGAAATAGGGAAAATAGAAAGTTTCATATAATTTGTTAAAATTCAGATAATTAAAATGTCTAAACTCAATAATTTTAATTCCTTTAAATTCATAGTATTATTTAACTATTAAAGGTAGCAATACAAAGTTGTCAGTGGTAGTATTTGACTGTTCTCTGAATAAATTATGACAGTCAGCATCTAAGATTTATAGTCATAATACGTAACAGTGATCTGTGTCAAAATTTTATTATCATATCTTCATTCTAATGATTATTCAAGACCAAAATAAAATCACTTCTTATGGAATCTCTTTGAAGTAAGGAAAAAATAAATTTTATCAAATAGAAGAGATTATAAACAAATTTGCTTGATTAAAGCCCTATTATGAATATGTATGAAATTCACAATTCTTTTGATCATTTTATTTTATCTATGTGCTATTTCGTTTGAGTGTCAAAGTAATTGTCTTCCCTTATCTGAAGATATCTGCTCATTTGGGTTTAAAGAACCTTAAATGCAATATTTTTAATTTAATTTTAGTAGTTTGGATGAAAACACTGAATACAGTTTCCAAGTTTGTGCCCACACCTCAAAAGGTCCTGGTCCATGGAGCCCTAGAATGACTGTTCAAACTCCTGGAGATGTGCCACCTGCTCCAACTAATGTTCAAGCTGTAGCTACATCTGATCAGTCAGTGGAAGTATGGTGGGACCAAGTACCATATTTTCTAGATATTCTTGGATATGAGGTATAATTATTTATCTAATAAGAACCAACTACTATAATTCTACTTTAGGGACTTCTTGTCAAGTGAAAACTGAATATTATTTCACCTCATTTGTGTTCAGGAAGAAGGGAATATCAAATTTTTACTTCTAAAGGAAAGGGAGTCTGTGCCATTGCCCATTAAACTGTGTTATCTTTTTGTTACTATTCATAATAAATTAAGTTTTTCATTCATTAAAATCAGTTATTATGCTTGAATTAATTCTGTTTATTTAATTTTTTCCATAAAATACATGTAACATTGATCTATTTCCAATGCTATTCAAAAATTAATTTCTCTGTTGATAGTGATGAATACACCAAAAAAAAATTATTCTTGGAGATTTCTCAAAAATCATAGTTTTAGAAATGTTACAAAAATTTTTAGTTTTTGAGTTCCACAAAACTGGTTCTATTAAAATTTTTACTGAGGGTTCAAAGAAAATTATATTTTTAGTAGTTTCACAGAAGTTATAGTTTTAGATGTTCTCAAAAGGTTATAGTTTTAGGAATTTTACAAAAATTATGGTTCTAGGTTTTTCCCCCCAAAAAGTATTGTTTTAGTGGTTCCACGAAATCTTTAATTTTAGGGGTTCCACAAAAGAAAATTAATAATTTTAAGTGTTTGCTTATTCCACAAAGTTTGAAGATCACAGATATATATTAATCATAATTATTTCTGTAAAGCTATTTACATTTTAGTCTTTCATATTTACTTTTTAGTCTAAATCTGAAAACTTCAAATTATAGTGTGCACTGGAGATAAAATATTTGCAAATATTTGTACATTTCTCATTTTTATTACATAAAAATTCAGATTGTTGTAAAATATTGCTTAGTTTCAAAATGTAATTTTGTGCATGAGTATAATCTATATATATGTAAATAACTTTGTAAGGTTTATCCTAAGTTTATTTACAGTTATTTTAAGTTTTGTATTTTTCCTATCTTATTCTAATTTCAGCTTACAGTTTTCTGCCAGAATGTAAATTCAGAAATGCAGTAAATGCAAATGAGAAAGAGTACTATTTAAGTCAATGTTTTACCGACTTCTAGAGAGATAGTCTAATTCCCTGACTAGCACGCTTTTGCCTTTGGCTAAGTTCTCTCTTAGTTACTAAGCTCAGCCATACCTTAGGCCCTTGCTTGGCACCGCCAATTTAATTAATACTTAGGGGCCAACTGGTTAGATTTCTGATAGTTTCGGCTATACCTTTCAGATAGCTTAGTTAAGCTAGTTTAGTTTAATTTAAATCCGTTATTATTTAAGCCCGAGTGGAGGCTTTGTGTAAAGTTCCAAGTAGGAACTGATTGTAAATATACTGTAAAATAAAGGGTTGTGAACCTTCCGTAAGTCTTATGTGTTTCGTTCACACACTTAAGAGATTATTCGCTTGTTAGTGGTCGTGGGGTTCTAAGCTAGAACTATGATTCTAAGCTAGAACTATGATTCTAAGCTAGAACAGAATTAAATAGGTAAAACTGCACATTTGGTGCCTGAAAGTGTTCTTAATGAACCGTGCCGCTAGGTAGTGAAGATTTCTCGTTGACCCCTCCCACCTTTCAGCTCCCTCAGGCACAACCAAACCCGATGGAGGGATTCGGATTTATCATGGAAACGATAAGAGCGGTGTGAAGCCAACAGCAACGTTTGACAGCAAAGGATCCATAATGGCCATTCTGGAGCAGCTGGACATACACTTCACATTATGTCCTGTCAATCAGCTGCAAAGAATTATCGTTGCTACATCGAACTTAAAAGGTCAAGCACTCAGCTGGTACAAGAATATTGGCAAGAAAATGTAGGGGGCCCAGGATCCGAAACGTATACTTGGTAAAATTTGAAAAATTCCCTATTGAAAGCATTCTCAGTCATAAAGTGCCGCACAAGACTCGAATCAGAATTATTCAGTAAATACCAGAATAATGTGGATGAATTAACTGATTTCATCTTAAGGAAAATTAATATTATCAAATTATTCTGTGGGAAAAGGCCTGACAATGAAATTATTGAAATAATTTTGCCGCAGTTGCTTCCATCAATTCAGGACTTTCTTGAAGTTAGAAATCCGCAAATGTTGGAAAGCTTATTCGAAACTAGCTGTCAAATTTCAGAGTAGGCGAACGGCCAAAATCGCACGTGTGAAGAATTTTACGCAGTACTCAATGTTTAATGCTCAAATGAAACCTCAAGCTCAGCAGAATTCCTATCAACAAGAGGGGAAAGTAGGAAAGCCAGTCAGACCAAAGCATGGGTAAATAAAAAGCAGTTAAAAAAGATTTAAACTAGACATGGTGACTAGAAGGAGGATGAACTCACTCTTTGAGAAGGTAAATCTCTCAGAAATCAAGCTGAATATGGTAATCGTACAAAATTTGGCCTTGTCAGAAATCCAAATACTACTAAACGACATCTCTATGACCGCATTACTGGATACCGGGGCTCAATGCAGCTTCCTGTCGCAGGATTTTTTTAAAAAGCATTTTCGTTGTTACAGACTGTTTAAGACTACAGGACAACGCATGATTGCTGCCCAAGGCAAACAGTGTGTCTGCTTGGGAAAAGTGGGGCTGCATGTTCAAATAAAAAATGAGACGCAAATTGATTTTCTTGTAGTAAAGAATTTATTAACCGTAGTCATGTTGGTGATTGATTTCTTACACGCAGCTAGCGCAAAATTTAATTTCAAAGATTCTACCTTACAGGTCAAGCTGGATAAAGTGGAAGTTGAACAAGCAAAAATGCCAGAACTTGAGCTGAATCACCTTGAAGAAGGAGAAAAAGACAAAATTCTAAAACTGGTAAGAAATTTTTCCCAGTTATTCGATGAAAAACCTGGCTTCTGCCAGATTGTCTCGCACAGCATTGACACTGGTAATCAGCCCCCAGTTCGGTCTAAGCCGTACAGGTATGACCATGTGAAAGAAGACATTGTTGAGCAATGCATTAAGAAAAATGCTCGAAAACAAGATAATTACGCCAAGTACTAGCCCCTATGCCAGATCTGTAGTTTTATGTAGAAAGAAGAATGGACTGCCAACGACAGATCCAAACGCATGGAGATTTGCAGTTGACTACAGAAAATTAAATAGCATAACAAAATACCCCACATATCCCCTCCTGATAAAAGACGAAATTATAAGAAAAATTCGGTCGACTAAATTTATGACAACCTTAGATCAGACGTCAGGCTATTTTCAAATTACAGTAAAACTTGAGAATGTCAAAAAGACAGCTTTTATTGCAAAGGCAGGAGTGTATGCCTTTTTGAGAATGCCGTTTGGCTTAAGTGGAGCTCCGGCTACATTTCAAAAAGCTATGGCTATTGTTTTAAGGCCAAACTTCGGAAAAAGTACAGCCGCTTATCTCGATCGCTTACCTCGATGATATTATTGTAACGAGCGAAACCCTAGAGAAACACATTAAACACTTAGAGGAAGTTTTTACATTATTGAATGAAGCAGGCCTCAAAATTAATGCTAAAAAGTGCAAATTTGCCGCCAAGGAATTGAGGTACCTCGGCTATAAAATCTCAAAAAGCGGTATAGAAACTGACAACGCTAAAATTTTAGCGATCAAAAGCTACCCACTGCTAAATACGGCTAAGAAGTTATCATCCTTCCTGGGGATGTGTTCCTATTATTGAGTATTCATTAAAGATTTTGCTAAGATAGTTGAACCTTTGTTGGTGCTTAAATGAAAAAAGACTAGGTTCACATGGACAGCAAAGGTGAATACGGCATTTGAAGAATTGAAACACACCTTAATTAATGCCCCTGTTCTTAAATTCCTAGAAGGGGATCAGAATTTGGAGATTGCAGCAGATGCATCAGACTACACAGTTGGCCCATTTCTTTCCCAAAATAGGCAGCCAACAGCTTTTTTTAGCAAGACGCATAATCAAACTCAGCGAAATTATACTGCAACTTAGCGGGAAACACTCAGGGTCCTCTATCGGTGCAAAAATTTAGGGTGTTCTTTGGAAGTGTCCCAATAACTGTGTATTCAGATCACGCTGCAGTTGGTCGCCTATACTCCGGAAAAAATCTTTCGACCTGGCTCATATGTTGGACACTAAAACTGCAAGAGTTTAATTTAATAATAAAACACACACCAGGGAAAGAAAATGTATTTGCAGATGCTTTTTCAAGGATTAAGATCGATGAAGATAGAAATACAATTGAATGTAGGATGCTAACTGCGAAAATAATTGAATCCCGGGAAACAATAATCACCGAGTTAAAAATGGACTCAAAATTTAAAGACATATACGCCTGTCTGGAAGATACCGAAAATTTTGATTTATGAAATTACCAATAAATTGTTCTTTTACACAAAAACAACAAACGATAATCAAGAACTGCAGCCAGTGGTCCCAATGAGTGTACGCTTAAGTATTCTAGAGGAGCTCCATGACTCGAAATTACGAGCCCATGTAAAACCCTGCAAAGGGTCCACAAAGTGGTGTATTTTCCCCAGTTATACAAAGTTGTGACAGCAATGTATAACTGGGAACAAATTAACCATCGTGGATCATTTCTCAAAATGGGTGGAAATAATTCCCCTTAAAGGGGCTTCAGCAAAAATAGTAGCAGATTCGTTTCTAAATAAATATATTTTAAAATACGGGGATCAGTAAAAGTAATATCAGATAATGGTAGGCAATTCGTAAGTAATTTATTTGAAAACCTGTGCACAAGCCTTGGCATGCGCCATCTAAAAATGGAACCTTATAGACTGCAATCAAATATTGTGGAACGCATAAATAAAAATATGGTTAAAATTATTCGGGGTATGTTAAGAATTATCATGACCGTTGGGACAGCTGCGTGAATGAATTAGGCTTTGCCTTGAGAACAGCAAAGCATGACACTATGCAAAAAACCCCCACAGAATTGTTCCTAGGAAGAAAAATTTTAACGCCTCTGGATAAGCTATTTTTCATTCAACAAAAACAGGAAGAGTTTAAATTGAATGATATTCAGAAAATGATTAATGAGGCCATCAAAAGTTCTGATGCAACGAGGTCGAAATAAAAATTATATTATGATAGAAAGAGACATGATGTAGAATATACCGTAGGCCAGAAAGTGCTGAAATTAAAGCACTCCTTGTCATCTGCACCCGAAATTAGAGTAGCTAAATTTGAGGCTAGGTTTGAGGGCCCTTTTATCATAGAGAAACTTAAATTTTTTACGGTTTACTTAAAAGCAGAAAATGCACAGCAAATTATTGCTAACATCAACCAGTTGAAGCCATACTGTAGTCGTACGGATTTTCAAGTTCTAAGAGATTTATTGCAGGATCCGGGGAGTGCACCAAGAACATGAATTTCGCCATCGCCCAGCAAAGATCTCCCAGCAACAAAATGAAAACCCAATAACTCTGGAGAAAGGATTGCAAAACGAACGCAACAGGGTTCAGGCGCCGCCAGAATGAAGACTATGAAACAGACAAAAGTTCCTCTTCAACAGAAGTCAGCGCTGATGGGAAAGCGGGAAAGACTCTTGGAAGATAAGCAAAGAAAATGGCAAACTACGGAACCGAAGCCAACTACCTTGAGAGAAACCACAGGAATATGCCAGCCGAGATCGATGGAAAGAAAACAAGCCAACGACGCAAGATCTATTCCTTTTCAGGAACCCAGAAAAACCAAGAGAGTTGTCAAAAATTCCAAGTCAAGGTACGGGAGATACAAAACAAAAAGGAAGCCTAATTTCAGAATCCTCAGCTGACAAGAAAAACTGCCCGATTCAAGATGACTGAGAGTCTGAAGTTTGAAATCCCCAACATTGTAAGAATTCTGTGCCAAGAGAATGCAGGAGTATAGAAACCAAAATAATAAGTGAAAATTTTTCTTGTTTTCTATTTTGTATAGAAAGTTCAATTTATGTCATGTGTTTTAAGTTGCTAAATACTGTTTAAAGCAAGAAATTGAATTCGCAAGTTTGGGAGAATGTAGTTGTAACTATCTGTTAAACAGAAAAGATTTTTGAATTCGCAAGTTTGCAAGAATGTAGTTTTAACTATCTGTTAAACAGAAAAGATTTTTGAATTCGCAAGTTGGCGAAAATTTATTTTGTAAATACTTTCTTTTTAGAATTCTCAAGTTCCTAGAAACTAATTCGGGAATATGTTTAGTCGAAAGACTTCAATTGTGTTAACTTGATGATTGTAGCCAAGCTTTGTGAATTTTGGATAGCATCTATAATGAATGATGGAAGATGAATTTTAAAGTATTCATGTTAAAATGTTCTATTGAATGTTGAAATGCTAATGTCAGCTTTTAAACTACTGTAAAAGTTAAACTTGTACAAATGTAAGTTTTGGTTTTGTTTTTTGAATGGAATGAAAGTATAGATTGAATGTACTTAAAGTTAGGCTCTCCAGGCTTCACTTAAAAGTTTTAAAATTTAAGCTCAATTTTAGGACATTAGGTCTAGTTTTGTGTTTAAGGAGTTTTCTAAGGTCTGGAAAGTTGAGTTTATAACAAATCATTGCAGTTGGATAGTGGTAGTATGTCTTCGCAGAAATACAACATAATAGAACATGGGGGGAAGAAGAATTAAAGTTTCGTGTGAATGAAAACGTTTGAGGGCCAAAATAATTTCAAGAAAGAGTATTGATAACGCATAGAAATTGTTATGAAAAGAACTAATACTTTTTCTTCCAGACGACTGGAAGGTCAAGATTGACGTCTGATTGAAAGAAAAGATGAAGTAGATGGATGCAAAACCTATTCAAATTATGAATGTGTATTTTTTTAGTTTTAATCTAGCTTTAGATATTTGTATAAAGTTGGCCCTAAACAGAAAAAGTTTTAATGATGAATTTATGAAAGAGCACTTGCTACAGGTTGAAAACTTTGATGAAAAAGTCTTTTTGTGTAGAATTCACACTCTTAAACAAGGTTGTTTTGAGACTTTATTCCTCCAGTAGTTAAATTTTAATGGGGAAAGGTGTAAGGTTTATCCTAAGTTTATTAACAGTTATTTTAAGTTTTGTATCTTTCCTATCTTATTCTAATTTCAGCTTACAATTTCCTGCCAGAATGTAAATTCAGAAACGCAGTAAGTGCAAATGAGAAAGAGTACTATTTAATTCAGTGTTTCACCCATTTCTAGAGAGAGTCTGATTCCCTGACTAGCATGCTTTTGCCTTTGGCTAATCTCTCTCTTAGTTACTACGCTCAGCCATACCTTAGGCCCTTGCTTGGCGTCGCCGATTTAATTAATACTTAGGGGCCAACTAGTTAGATTTCTGATACCTTCGGCTATACCTTTCAGATAGCTTAGTTAAGCTAGTTTAGTTCAATTTAAATCCATTATTATTTAAGCCCAAGTGGAGGCTTTTTGTAAAGTTCCAAGTAGGAACTGATTGTAAATATACTGAAAAATAAAGGGTTGTGAACCCTCCTTAAGTCTTATGTGTTTCGTTCACACACTTAAACAATTATTCACTTGTTAGTGTTCGTGGGGTTCTAAGCTAGAACTTTAGAATTGAATAGGTAAAACCCCACAACTTCCTGTATTTTAAACAACTAACTCTTTCCATTTTAAAGGTTTTATACATCCAAACTCCTGTTGAAGATTTGGATCAGTGGAGCAATAAAAGTGTTCCATTGACATGGTCAGCAGAATTGACTGGTCTGGATAGTCATGCAATGTATGCTATTCGAGTGGCCGCCAGAACACGCCAAGACTTGGGTCGCTTGTCTGAATTAATTACAGTTCGAGTAGCTCCTACAGGTCAGTTATCAATATGTGAGCTTTGAAACTCTTTATAAATTTGTAAATTTGGTTATCTAGCTGTTCAGTATTGTAATGAATGATTTTGAAATTTAAAACTTTGTAATCTCAGACTGTATAAATTAAGAGAATAATAAAAATTAGGCACATATTCAAGGCCATCAATACATGGGCCTGTTGGGCACTTGCCAAGAGGCTCAATGAACAGAGGAGCCCCAAGCATTGATCTGTTTCTGTGAATAGTTGTCATAGGGGTTGCAATACACTAGTTTGTTTAATAACTCATAATGCTGTTAAAAGGGCAGTGCCCATATGGCTAGATATATTATGATACATTATAATTTTGGTAGTGTATTATATTTTGTATTTTCTCATTTTGATTGTTTTCTTCCTAAAAGAATTAGAGGCTAGAGTTTAAGCAGAGAATGATTCATTAACCGTTTTATTGATAGAATTACTTTGTATCAGAACATTTCAAATTAGAAAAAATGTAATGAATTATTCATGAATTTTACATTAGAATTTAAAACTAATGTAAATTATCTGAAAAATAAATTGAAGTGGTCATGAATTATAAGAGTAATTTTAATAAGAGAAACTAATGGAATTGTTTATGAATTTTACTTTAGAATTTGAAACTATTTTTTGTTATTGAGTATGTGATAAAATTAATAGCATGGCTAAAAAATTTTTCTTCTCATTCACATTGTTAGTCTTTAAAGCAGTAAATTTTTATCTTCCCTTTACTTCAATAGAGAGTATTATGCTTGCTGACTTTATCATAGTCCTGATATAAAGACTGCAATCTTCCGAGCAAGGCTGTTGCTGTCTTTAGGTTGTAAAATTATATTTCAGTTCATCACATTTCATCGTGTTTAGGACACATTTCTATAAGTGATACTTGAATGCACAGTAAAATCTTTGCTGTAGAACTTACATGTCCATTATCTGTCTGAAGGTTTTCTAACATTTCAACATATTTGCAACTTTAACCTTGAATATTATAATTGCTCTTTCATTAAAATATTAATGTAATTCACTTGCAGAGTCAAAGAATGCAGCAGTAAGACAAAAAGTTGTTTTTATGTTGTTGTGTTTTCTAATCTTATGTCAGAGTTAACAGTGGCCTTCTGATAGTCATGAGTGAATTGAAAAGTGTGCCTGTTAGTTATACATATAGGTCTCTGTATATTAGTGTTGACCATATCATTTTGCCTCATTTCATTCTACTTTTTCTTAAGTTTCTTTTTCTCCTTCAGTTAGAATCTTAAAATCTTGCAGTCCTCTTTCTCTAATGTCAATTAACCAGAGTTGACAATTTTTAAGCTCCTGAGTCCATAAAGACTGCAGTAGGAAACATCTAT
This sequence comes from Stegodyphus mimosarum, assembly GCA_000611955.2. NCBI lineage: Eukaryota > Metazoa > Arthropoda > Arachnida > Araneae > Eresidae > Stegodyphus > Stegodyphus mimosarum. The sequence goes on from KK116124.1 coordinate 872,598, forward strand.
GTATTGCCTTATATTTGAAGCATAACTCATCAGTTTCTTAGTTTATCTTGGTTAACCAATATACCATCTGTGTCAGCATGTAATTCTTATTAAATTTTGTGTTATCTTTTTGAATTGAAGATCTGATATAGACAGACTGCTGCTTATTTGTAAGAAAGCAGTCTTGGCCATAGTTTTAGAATCTTTTTTCTTTTATACTGTCTGCAATGAAACTTGTATCTATGAATATTAAGGTCATTACTAACCATGGCACCTCTGTTTATTTTATGTATGGGTTTTCAAGAAAGCTTAGCATATGAAATTTGAATTAGCACCAGTTTAATTATAACTATACTGTAAAAAAAGCATTTTCTTTTAACTGAACATTTTAAATAAATTATTGAGGGCTGATATCTGATTTGTAACTATTTTAATGTTTAAAGTTTTGAAGCAAATGAATTTTCTTATCTTATTGATTTTAAATTTTTAGTGTTTAATAACTGATACTTGCTGTTTTCCATAGTGAATTTTATTCTTATATAACTTGTAACTGGTGTCAAATTTTATTTGCTTAGGCTAGATTCTCTTTCTTTTATTTGCTTTAATATTATACTTTAATTTAATTTTTTAAATATGTAGATGTTCCAACTCAACTCAGAGCCCAAGATGTGACGACTCATAGTATGTCTCTATCATGGCGTAGACCATCAAAACTTGATCCTATAAAGTATAAGGTAATTAGTCATGTGTACTGGAACTCATAAGTTAGGAAATTATTCCATTAAATAAATCCTTTTTCATAAAACAACAGTTCATTTGTAAATGAACTTCAGTTTAGATATTTGGTATATTTCAATATTACTTCTGCTTTGTTAAAGGTATATATAAATTAGTAGCAATAAGCCGAAACAAATACATTGTAAATTTGGTATACATTTGGCTTAATTATTTTTAAATTTTTGCATCTTTCTATATTTTTTTGTATAGTATTTAAGTTATTGGCAAATTTAAATTAAGTATTAAAATAAACATATTTAATGGAAATACGTTACCTGTTGAAAAATGTTATTTATCTATGGGATATATGTTTATTTAAAACTAGGCAAAATTCCTCTGTAAACTGGTTCTTCTGATTTTATAGAAAAATTATGTGCATTTTGGGGGTGTCCTCAGCAGGTAATGATAAAATAATGTGTAAGCAGATATTTTGCTGCTTGAAGAAGAATTTATATCAGATTTGCATGAAATATATTCAGTTTTCTTATGAAACCTATTTCAATCTAAGCTTGAACTTTCTCTAATCTGATTTATAGAAAATAATTTTAAAAGTAGTGTGATGTGGGTTGGTTTTATTTGTACAGGAAATGTGTAGCTTATTAAAATTGATTATACTTATAATAAATGAAAACATATTAAAATTTCATGTTTTTTAATCTATTTTATCTGTTATTTTTATAATATTTCAGCAAGAATGCTATAGTTGTTAAAAATTTTGTTATTTTGCTTGGCCGAGATGAGTTGTTTTATTGGCTTTTTTTTAAAATTTTTTTAAGCTTTTGTCTTTATTTTTCACTGTTTTATCCTAGTTCCCACCTTTCTCCTTAATGAATATTTCAGCGGAACCTAGAATTGAGTTTTGCCAATAATTTTGTCACAGCATTTGTAAGTTAGTGGAATATCAATAATTAATTTTTAATTTACAGATATCATATGGAGCCCACAAAGAATTTTATGACAGCCAGGGAAATCTTCAAAAGCTTCCTATTCCTACTCATACAGTATTTGTGGAAGCAGATGTCACAGAATATTCAGTAGATAATTTGATGCCTTTTACTAGCTATCAAGTAAATATCACTGCTATTCCTATGGATGAAACCTTCAGACCTCCTGCAAAAATAACTGTGACTACTGCTATGGCTGGTATGCAAAAAATAATGTTGTTAGATGTACTTGTTATCATGATACTTGTTTCTGATATTCTGGTCATACAAAAAAATTGTTCAATAAAACATAAATTGTGGTAAACTTTTGATACCTCAGAGTCATTAAGAATCTAGGTTCTTGTATACCAAAGAAAAATGTTGTATTACGTATAGGAGCATTTACAGGAGTTGTATAAAAAATGTTGCATTATGTAGAGGAGCATTATACAGGGATTGTGTAAAATAATGGAAATCTGCTTAAAAAATGTTTAATTTTGTTCTGCCGATTACCCAGTAACTCATAAAACTAACCATTACTTTTTGGTGTCATTATTTTGCATATATTCTAAAGGTGTGTAAAACCGCAAATTTCAATTTTGGTTTGTAAAACTTAGTTCATAGTGAATTAAAATGAGAGACTTAATTGATAGCCAAAGTGCTGGGGTGTTAGTAACGAGCTCATTCGTGCATTTGTAAGCTTAATTAAAAACTTTTGTATATAGGAATGCTGTGGCATGTAGTCGTGCACCTCTCTTTTTGGTTACAATCGGCTGCACCAAAAAGTATATAAATATATATACCCACTCTGTTACTCAGCTCAGTGAGCTCAGTTTTTTTTTATTCTTATATGTTGGTAAATTGTGTATATTTTGCTTTAAAAATGATTGAATTGTGCTGTTCTTATCTTCAGATTAAAGTTTTTATGCCTTTAGTTAATGTGCATGTAATAGTTGTAGAATTATCAACAATTTAAAAGTTGTTTAAGTGCAGCTAAGCCTATTTTTTTTACCATAGCTGCCATATTTGCTTACATTTGAAACTTAGCAGAATAGTGAATTAAGTCAGTTTCTGCACCATCAGTGTCTTTTTGCCAAATGGGACCAAAAGTAAACTTTTCGTTTTGTGCACCGAAAAATCTGCCTTCTTGCCCGCTGACTGAATTGCTCGTTTTTGCATAGAAGCTTTAATTTTAATTGTAAAGATTGTTTTTTTAATTGTTTTAACTGTAATTGGTGTTTTATATTTTTCAATTTTTGATAAAAGATATTTTGAGGTTTTAGGTATTTTTGCCTTGCCATGAAGTGAGAACTGAATTAATTGAATGAGAACTATATCTAATAAAATTTGAGGAAATAAGTTTAAATGAAATGCTGTAAAAAATGCGTATAATTTAATATTCCATGCAAGGAAGTCATGGTGTACACATTAGAATTTTTTACACTTAATATATTATCTCAGTTCTTCTACAATCAATATATTGTCAACACCTCCTTCCTTCTTTACAACAGAATTTTAAAATTTCTTTCAGTAAACAATAAATATTACATATAATGTATCATTATTAAATGTGGGAAAATATTTAGTTGTCCTTAGGAGTGGCAAAATAAAATCACATGCCAGTTCCTTTAAGATATATATATATATATATGTAAGAAAAATAAAGAATATGTCTAGATTAAATTAACAACGTAAATTTCTCTTCTCAATTCTAAAAATAATAGCCTCTCTACGCACTGCGTCATTTCTAGATTGATCCATGCCATATGGCACTTACATAATTCTGATGATGTAAATGGAACTAAAAGTCAAGTAACCAATAATAATTTTACAGAAGTATTAACTATCCAATCAAAATGCATTGTAAACCAAAACTAACTCAGTCTGAATTGGGATTTCACCCTGAACGTAACGCACTTGCTCTTTACGCTTCGGCTTGGATGGAATGCTGTCTGTTGCTTTCTTCTTTCTTACTGAAAATTAATCTAAAATGTGAGCTATTTTTTAATAGGCACATTTCATGTGCCAAGTTGATTGTGGCCACAACAAACGGAAAATAAAAAATGAAGATTTAATCTGCCTTCGCCTCCAATTTCCTATTCGTTATGGATCAACACTTCTACGACGTTAAAATTCCTGCTCGTCATTTACATCAGATTTTTTTTTCTATTATTACAATGACAATTACAATGAGCCTGTAGGATCGATCTCCGCTGCTAACCCCAATGGATGTGTGCAGGCGATATTCAAGTGATGTGTTGGGCAAAAGTTTACTCCAATGAACACTCAACCGTTTCCAGTGACGGAACTGTGAAATAAAAATTAGGAATTTGATTTAATGCCTTGTGTTGAAAGTTTCAACGATCGCTGATGTTTGGGTGCTGTGATCTGCGTTTCTTCTGTTTCAAGGCCATAGCATGACGACATCTCTATACTTCTAACGCTGTGCTTTTCAAGTGTCTCACTTTTCAAATATGGTGTTTTTTCAAATGCGGAAAAAGTTCAGTGAAAATGGGAAGGATTTTTCTTGCAAGGTTTATTCATCGTCTCATTTCTAAGTCTGTGGTCTGGATTTATACTAAAGGTTTTATTTAGTGCAACTAAAAATATCATATTGAAATTACTAATCATTATTATTATTATATTGAAAATCTGAATACATATTGCTGTTTCTTAAAAGTATAGTATTGTTTTATGAAAATGATATTAAAAATTCGAAATCTAATACTTTAGTGAGGTTAGTAAAGAAGATTTAATTATTTTTCTGGAAGGTTGTTAACATAAATATATTTTGAAATTTGTGTTGAAAATTTTGAATAAGAATTTTATAATTATTCTAAAAATGAAGTGGATACAGAAATAAGTGAAATTAGTACAAATAAGTAATAGGAAATTATGGTTTATGCATGTTAAAAATTTATGGGTTGGTGTAAGATATAAAGTATGTTGAGGGAGTACTGGTTCCGAAACAGAGGCCTATTATTACCTCTGTACAGTTGTTCCTTTTACCCTCTTCATATAAGATAATGTTGAAGGCTCTCATTTCATGATTGAGTGTAATTTTTTTTTATATTATTATTATACTTTTTTTTTATTATGGAATGTAGTAGTGCAGTTCTCAAAGGCCAGTTACCTTATGTAAGGAATGGAGGCTTTTACAAGTAACTGCCTAGGCACCCTGAGCCACCAGTGCAAAACACACTGGTTAGCTCAAGAGGCTAGCCCTAATCATGGATATGTTTGTTTAGAAGGATTGTGAGGCCTTTCAGTTTGTTAAATTCAGAAATTGTAAATGAAAGACAATATTGGTAAAACCATAATTTTAACAATACTATTATCAAATTTATGGTGTTAAAATGTAAGTTATAAGAATGAAAATTAGATGTGTTCTGAAAATTTTGAAATTTATTTTGATTATTCAAAATCAGTAATATTGTGTTCAAAGCTTTATAAAGACTTCTCTGAAGAAATTTAATTATGTGGACTGCAAATTACAAAAACGTTTGGACTGAATTTTTAAAGGACTCTAAAATATTATTTAAACAATATATAAGTTAATATTTTGCAATTATATAAGTAATTAGTTTGGTTAAAATTTCAGGATTTGTATTTTTTCGTCAAAATTTCAAAATTGGTATTTTTTCAAATTATTTCTCTTCATTTGCTTTAACGCTTTTCCTTTATAAAGGCTTCTTTGTCGCTACGCCTTTCTATATATATATATATGTAAGAAAAATAAAGAATATGTCTAAGATTAAATTAACAACGTAAATTTCTCTTCTCAATTCTAAAAATAATAACCTCTCTACGCACTGCGTCATTTCTAGATTGATCCATGCCATATGGCACTTACATAATTCTGATGATGTAAATGGAACTAAAAGTCAAGTAACCAATAATAATTTTACAGAAGTACTAACTATCCAATCAAAATGCATTGTAAACCAAAACTAACTCAGTCTGAATTGGGATTTCACCCTGAACGTAACGCACTTGCTCTTTACGCTTCGGCTTGGATGGAATGCTGTCTGTTGCTTTCTTCTTTCTTACTGAAAATTAATCTAAAATGTGAGCTATTTTGGAATAGGCACATTTCATGTGCCAAGTTGATTGTGGCCACAACAAGCGGAAATAAAAAATGAAGATTTAATCTGCCTTCGCCTCCAATTTCCTATTCATTATGGATCAACACTTCTACGACGTTAAAATTCCTGCTCGTCATTTACATCAGATTTTTTTTTATTATTACATATATATATGGCTATATTTTAAAATATTTTTCTTTGTTAATTTAGCACCAAAGCCTATGGTTAAACCTGATTCATTTGGAGTGAAAAATGGATGGGAAATTACTGTGATATTGCCTAAAGCATCAGAAGAATATGGTCCTATTAGTCATTATTTCCTAGTTGTTGTACCGACTGAAGAAGCTATTAAGGATCCTGGAGAATTTACTATTGATGAGGTTTGCTTTTTTGCATGCTCTAGAAATTTGATTGAATTTGTGTGCTCTAGAAATTTGCCTTCAAAAATCAAACTTATGACATTTTCTTAATATAAATAATTTTTTTTTTTTTAGAAAATGGCATCGAAATTCGAAATTGATGGTAATAAATATTAGTAAAAAATTTCGTGTGCCATATAAAAATAGTTTGTGTATTCAGTATTTTCAATATTTTATGTATATTGAATTTTAGTTAACATTAACTCCAGTCCAAAAAAGGTATAGCTTTCAATAAAAATAAATAAATAGATGATTGAATTTTTAATGCAATTATTATGTAAAGAATAATGTGAAGCATGTTAATTATTTTTACCAAACATTTCCAGTTTCTGAAAACAGGTTCCATTGTCTGGAAACAACCCTTCCACTGCAATTAGTTGTGCTTGTCCATGCATGTTATTAATTCAGGTGTCATATTATTGAAATACCTAATTCACTGCTACAAGTTATCAATGCATGTAATCACAAACAAAATTTGTGTATTCTGACATTTGTAAACATAATAATTTTCCTTTGCAATTTGCATTTTTTCATTTTTGTTTAAAAGGAAAAAAGAGCTGCTTAATTATATGGTTGTTTTATATTGAACTCAAAATGTCCTCAAATTGTTTTGAGCAATGTAACTGCACTGTTACTTGAGATTTTATTTTCCCCTTTACCCTGAAAGGAGTAATGATTTTGGTAGAGAAACTTGTGTAATGAAATCACTTTGACTTTCTTGTTCTTGATATTCTTTTATTATTTAATTTTAATTGCATTATATTAATTTATTGTATATTCCAGCTTTCTTCTACGCCATCGGAACAAATAGGCCCGTATATTGCGGCAAAATTTTTGCATCGTTCAATGCCTGAAATATTTCCTTTGGGTGATGGCAAAATGTATGGAGGTTTTCTGAATCGTAGGCTCCATCATGATCAAAAATACAGCATATTTGTCAGAGCAGTTGTAGATACCCCACAAAAGGTAGGAATTTATATTCTTAATAGAGTTGAATAAACTTTTTCTTGATATAATTTGAGTTATATTTGGTGGCACAAACATTAGAAGATTAAGTTGCTTCTGGAAGAAAAGAAGATGATATGTTAACCTTTTTTTTTTCTTTTTCAAAATCCTGTGCCATATTATATTTATAAATTTATCATGTATATGCATGTACACAAATAATTTTTTAACCCAAAGAATTTTTTTAAATTAATGCTAAAAATATTTATATTTAGTATAAAATTAAATATTTAGCATAAATTCATTGCCACGATGTTTTATATCCTTTTAATCAAAACAGAAAGATAAATGTGAATTTCTTCTTACATAACTACATATGTAGATCCAAAAGTTTCTGGCTCCATGTTTAAAATAGTTGTTAGGCAATACTATATGAACATTTCTGAATGTTTAGTTAGAGGAATTGCTTGTGTTTTTTTTATAATTATTTATTTATTTATTTACTGAATAAAGTGATATTGGTCTTGTTCTGAAAAGTTTAAATTTAAGTATCATTCCATGACTAAATTTTGGAATAAAGATTTTGATCCCAAAGAAATATAACAATGCTTGGATCATGTGTATGGTGTTTCATCTCCATTCTATTCAACAGTGACAGAAGTTTCCAAATATGTGATTTCACCTTACTTGTATTATTTACATTCCAGCTCATTGTAACCTTTGTCTACTGCTAATGTGTTCAGTTTTCAAAATCCATGTCTTTTATTTTCTGTCTACCCCGTTTGTTCCTCTGATGTCCCTCTTGGGATCTGCATTCAAAATTCATTCATGTGAGATGCCCTTAAGATTTACAAAGTAACTGAGGCAGCACTCTGCATGATATGCCCATCTTTACCTTCAGATGTCGGCTCAATATCCATCAATTGTAATGTTGATATTACTGTGTATTTTTATACGTTCCTAGTGTAACTGGGTTTTTTAGAAATGAAATTACTCAGAATTTTCCCCTGTCAATTTTCAAATGATAACATTAAGTTAAAAAAGTAGGGAGAGTATGTGAGGAGATATGATAAATGCTCAGAATGGCATTCATGTAATTGTGAGAAATCAGTTTAATATTGCTCATGCCTAGAGCACTGTAACTCATTTCCTCAGTAGAACAAGTCAGACTGAAACTGTTTCCACAACAACTGGCGCAACTTTTTTGTAATATCTGGATTCATGTCCATGCTGTATGGTTTGCACAATTTTCAATAGGTCATAATTAATGTTATGAAAAAGATTCCCTTTGTATATGTAATTATTTCTGCATCAGTGGCTAAATAATGTTCATAATAAGAATTGTATAAGTACCTGAAACAAGTACTTATAAAAAATCATCTCTGTTTTTATTGAAGATATTAATATATATAATTATGTTAATCAAAATAAATTAAATTGTAAACTGTTTATATTTTTACATTTGAATGAAACTGGTTATTTTGTATCATATCATATTTTTCCTAAAATTAAAAATTTATATTTTTCCTGTTTCAGAGCCTGTATACTAGTAGTCCTTTCTCTGATCCACTGAGCCTCGACATGACACCTGTTCGTGGCCCAACCCCTCCCATCGAAACTGGAGGAGTTGATAAACCTGATATGTCACACATTGACAACAACAAGGCTCAGATAATATGGATAATAGTCCCTGTTATAGCTCTGATTTTCCTTACTTTTTTTGCTATTGGAATTTTCTTAATGAAAAGGTGAGCTTGTGTTAAAATGAGCAATCGGTAAATTTATTGCCATTACTGAGAAACCTGTGCTGTGTTAACTGTTTATGAATGTTAAGTTTTTTAAATTTAACCAGTTAAATTTTAAACAGAGTAATTTCTTAAGCACAGTCATTATCAAGTGCTCTTATATCCACATAATCTTACGCTTTCTGATTTTTTTATCTTTTTTTGTTTACCAAGAATTTATAGTACAAGCAATGTATATCGATAAAGACAGAAGTGATAATTTAGCTTATTTTTATTAACTCATTTTTTAAATTCTACATATGCTAATATCTTTAAAAATTAAAAAACTGTCAAAAATGTCTATAAAAAATAAATGGGCAAAAATTTCCAAATTAAACTTTTCAATATTGTATGTATTTAGATCTGATGTGTGATTAAGCATGCGTATTTTATTACTGTGAAACATAGTTTACTTGCCAGCAGTAGCATAAATTTTGTGTGGAAATAAATAGCAGGTTAGGTGTTGAAATGTTAAAAAGTTATAATAAGTACTGCTAGGAAAATATAGTATATGCATAAGAGAGTTGCTTGTCTTTCACTTTGTATTAAAAAAAAAGATTGTTTCAATTTGTGTTATGAGGTAGATTTTAATTTTGTTTCCCTTTTTTTCATTTATGAATAATGCTGCTTGTAGTCATTGCATGAACATAAATTACACTTTCAGTTTTGCTTAAACTGCTTGTTTTTCTTTGCTTGCAAATTTTTTATGTATTGAAAAGCATCGCTTATATATAAAACTTGGACTATTTTTATCATGCATTCGAATCATATTTTAACTACAACTATAGGAGTCCATTCAGAATTTAGAAATTTTGATATCAATTGTTTGGTTAAATATAAAGTTTTGAATTTAATAAATTAATTCTAAAAAATATAAACCATAAAATGTCCCCTAATTTTGAGTAATTAGTATATTTTTCCATAACGATTTAATTGAATGATAATATAAATTCCAATTAGAAATTAGAATAGCAAATGTATTTTTTTTAAATAAATTTGTCATTGGCCTTTTGAAAACAAGCATTGACATACCCACTGTTTATGATCTATATTCAGGGTTTATATATCATTCACTTATTTTCTAAATGTTATCAATTTACTAAAATAGTGTTTGACCTAAAAATGAGATTGATAGTTTTAGACCATGGGTGCCTAAAGTGCAGCCCAAAAATCTTTATTGATAGTTTTAGACTATGGGTGCCTAAAGTGTGGGTCAAATGCAAATTATGAAAGTAGTTAAATTTACATATTTTTATTTAAAAAATAAATGTTTGAATTTGATTCATATATAATCGATTCGTTGACATTTATTTTTAAATTAAAATTTTAAATAAAAACATCTTAGTATGTCATGATGTATTAAAACCCTCTGCATACGGCTCCCACGATTTCCACAGGATGCGAAATCCGTCTCGTAATACTGGTCATGTGAAAGTAGTATGCGTAAGCATGTACCAAAGCACTGACGCTTCTGATAAGTCACAATTGGCAAACTTTGTCAGAGGAATCAATGAACATTGTAATATCACAGAAGAAATGGTTGCTTTAGCATTGTTAAAGGACATAACCAAGTCTGCAGATTTATTCGATGCATTAAAAACAACGGTGAATAGGTCTTACCTATGAAAAATTTATCAGCTATCATAACCGATGGAGCCTCTGCCATGGTTCGTAAAAATGAGGGACTCATTAAAATGCATAATAATGAAGCCGTCGCTGCTGGCAGTATAATCTTGGTGGCATATCATTCTATTGTACATCAGAACAATTTATGTGGAAAAATTGTAAAAATGAAAAGTGTATTAAGTGTTGTTATAAAAACCATTAACTTTATAAGAGCAAAAGGACTTAATTAGGGACAATTTCAAGATTTTTTAATATTAATGGGTACTGAATTTGCAGATGTTATTTATTATACAGAAGTGAGATGGTTCAGAAAAGGAGAAAATGCTCAAAAGATTTTACAGTTAAAGAACTGAAGTAAAAATATTTATGGAAACAAAAGGGAAACTTGTGACTGAATTTGAAGACGAAGATTGGGTTTTAGATTTAGCATTTTTAGTAGACTTAACAGAACATTTGAATGATTTAAATTTGAGACTTCAAGGAAAAAATTAACTTATTAATAATATGTTCCAAACAATAACAGCGTTTGAAAGAAAGTTAAAATTGTGGCATAATCAAATAAAATTAAAAGATTTGACACATTTCAGTACTTTGGCTGCACATAAACCTTCAAATGTTCAAATGAAATGCATTGAACTGCAAAGTGACATTCAACTGAAAGAAAAATTTGAAAATTTTTCTTTACTGGAATTTTATAAAGATTACCTACCCCATGATAAATATCCTAATTTTCGCAATCATGCTTTATTAATGTCTTCAGCTTTTGGCAGTACTTATATTTGTGAACAATTACTTTCGAGAATGAAGCATGCAAAAAAACAAAAATAGGACAAAGATCACTGACAAACAGCTTGAAAATGCATTACGAATTGCAACCTCGTCTATTGAACCCAATATCGATTTGCTTGTTCAACAAAAGTGAATTCATCCATCTCATTAATTTGAAACTTTACAAATTAATAATAACTGTGCACCATCTGTACATATCTAATTCAAATTAAAAAATTAATAATAAGAAGAATTTATTTTAATAAAGCAACATAGAGCTAATTTTTATTTCAATTTGTTAAAAAATATTGTACGTGTGACCCCGCAAGTTTTTTTTCTTTGTAGTGGCCCCAAGCGGTCATAGTTTAGACACCCATGTTTTAGGTGGAAAGAAATGTGATGGAAATTTAGGCAGGAATAAATAAAACTTGCAAATTTTAAAGTAATAGAATTGAAATGAAACAGTCTTTTAAAACTTTGGCTTTCATTTATATAATTTTTTTCATTTAATCTTAATAACTGATAACTGAGGTGTAGTAGATTTAAGAAAAATGCTATTAGATTGTAGTTACTTTAGTTTAAATGCATGCTGTTGCATAGTTACAACGGTTATTTTTATTTCATTTGTTTATATTTGCGCATGTCGTTAGCTGACTATATTTTTGAGTTTTTTTTATTCTGCTTGCATGCTGTTTTTTGCTTAGTTTGCATTATCATTTTGCCTTTTTTTAGTGTGCAGTTTTTAATTTTTTAAGTTATTTTTTGCTGCTGTCCATTTGGTTCGCTTTTGTTTCTTCTGTAATGTTTAGTATGCAGACGACATTGTTACAGGAATTTCCCTGAACTCTATAGAAGGCGACAAATGGCAAAGACACCTGGAGGTGAAACTACCATGAAGCTCTTGATGACAACAGCTGAGAGAGAACTACCTAGCCATCCAACGGATCCTGTGGAAATTCGCCGTATGAACTACCAGACACCAGCAATGATTAATCATCCTCCTATCCCGATCACTGAGCTTGCCAACCATATTGAGATGCTTAAAGCCAATGATAATTTAAAATTTTCTCAAGAATATGAGGTAAAATATTTATCCTCTGTATTTATAATTATAAAAAATATAGCTAAATTTGAACAAGCCAATTTTAGAAAGATTATCAAGCAATTTTCTTGATATTGGAATAAGCTGGGAAAAAAAAATTGAAAGCAAAGCACTTTCTTATTACCTAAACCCCTCATAGGTTTCTTCAAAATAGGTAAAAGCTTAGGTAGCAGCTCATATAAATAAATTGTTGAATGGTAAATGAACAATGCATTCTGAATGAGAAAAGAAAATAACACCAGTAATAAATTTACTTAGTTATGTGATTGACATTATACAATCTTATTTATTTCAACAACAATCAGTGATGATCCAAATGTAGAAGAATGTAACCAAATATTTGATCTTTTACCGACATATTTGGAGAATGTTAACATTCTCCAATTTTGCTCTTCCACACTAACACATACCCCACATGCATGTTTAAGTACATGTGGATTGTGCACTTTCTTTTTAACCATTATTTCACTGAACAGTATCCACTAATTGTAGAAATATAAGTATTGGCAGCATAGATTTTTTTTCCTATGAAATTTCTCACTTCTTATAAATTGCTTTCCTTTATTATTATTTAAGAATACAAACAATGCATATGACCTTTAAAGGTAGACAAACAAATTATCTTCACCGGTTCATAAAGGTGCCAATTACAACTTCTTCATAGGCATTTAGATAATCATAAAATATCTGAAATAATATATTTTGTGTACATTTATATAGCAATGTTTATACAGCAGTTATTTTGTAAAAAATTAAGATAACAAGTTTAAGTTCATAGAATGAAAGTTAAATATTACATAAGTGTTTCCAAATGCTTTGTCTTTTGCTCCATATTTTAGTCTGTTATTTCCAAACTTTTTAAAGAATTATGCACAAGCAATAGATTAATTAGTAAAAGCATATTTAAAGTCATTTGTAGTTGCAGTTATTTATCATTGTTTATTTGATTTAATTTTTTGGAAGGGATATGTTTTGATAAATTTAATAATCAATACATACACCCCTTATAAGAGAGTAGTTCTAAGTTAATGATTTTGGGGGGACTCTAGAATTTTTTTTAAACTTCCTTATATATTGTGCTGTATATATAATTTTATAATGCTTCTATTATACCATAGTTTGTAAGCCTTGTTGTGTATTTATTGGAATATTTTTATGTATCTGCAGTACTGTAATGCAGATACTTTTTTTTCCAATTTCTAAGTTTCTAGAATATCTTCCCAAAAAATCTAAACATTCGCTTAAATTATCTCTTATAGTTTATTTCCCTTCTTCCCATGCAGTTTTTTTTTTCACATATTGACTCTGTAATAGTAAATAGTTTTCATTATTGTATTACAGTTTACTGTACTAATATATTATGTTTCCTTGAGGAGTTTATTGTACCAATATAATGTACTGGCAGAAAAGGTTTGGCATATTTAGCACCCATTTTCTGAGCATGCATTTAATCTAATCTAAGTACTCACCCATGAAACAGAGGTCTGTGGTTCAATACCAACTGAAACTGTGATATTTCCAATTCTAATTATAGATGGTGCCACCACGGAAACCTGCTAAAATAAACCTACACCCTGTATTGCCACGGATTACTCCTTTGGAGTTCTGCTCCTACCTACACACCTAAATGCACCAGAGCTTTTTTGGTGTCCTTCAGTTTACTGAAGTATACTAATTAGACCTTTTGAGATCTCAGTGGTCACCTACGATGTTTACAGAATATGATATCAGGAGAACAGCTGTTACTGTTCCCTCAATATCCATACTCTGCAATGGAAAGGACTTATGCAGTGATCTAGCTTGCTTGCCTAAAGAGAAAGCATGGCTGGCAGAATCTACTGTGCTTCCAACTCTCATTGACAGATGGTGTCACTAAATTAATCTGTTATGATATATATTGTATATTACTCTATATAGGGGGAATCACTACAGTTTTGCAGTTTCTTTTCATTCTTATAATATTGGTCATGTGTTTTAGTCAGTTTGCATTCAGTTATTGAATTTCCCTTGGATTTTTTTTAACTTAGTTTATTATTATTTGACTTCAAAGAGAAAATTTAGTAAATAATGATAGTAAAATTGAATGCAACTCTGCATTTTTGAAGTTGTGTTGTTTTCTGTTTCTTAAGTTTATGTAATTATGATTACATTTTCTTCATAAAAAGATATTTTCACAGATGAACTCTTTAGATATTTGCTTTTGAGATATATTCAATTGTAATGATAAAGTTGTTAGATAGATAATAAAAAAAAGGTTTTTAATTTAAATGAAACTAATAAATTTTTTAACTTACCTTCAAGTTTTATTTTTATTTATCAAATGCCAGGCCATTGACCATCAGGTCATTAGGCAACGAGCTGTCGAATACTTTTTCACAATACAATTTAAACTCTTAAGTGCAGAGCACATGTCCAGATGTGCAGCATCCATGATTTGTCCAGAATCGCACAAAGCACATAAAGGAGAGAAAGTCAGGTTAAAACAAAATAAATGAGCACCAAGGCAGTCATGACCAGTCAACAGTCTAAACTCAGCCACAGCAGTAGCACGAGGAGAGTCCAAGACACAGTCAGCTTCCAACAGCACCCTCCATGATTTATTTTCATAAACACTAGCAGCATTACAAAAAGATTTTTTATAAATCATATTAATTTCAAATTTAGCAGAATAAAGAGGTAGGTCTCTGAAAGACCTCTGAAGAATATCTGTACCTTTTTTTCCCAAAAGGTCAGCCATCTAGTTTCCCCAAAGGCCACAATGTGATGGCACCCACTGGAAAACAACCCTTGCTTGAATTCTGCTCAACATCTCCCTGCAGCTCTGGACACGAGCACTTTGTTTTCCTAGGTTACTCGCTATAGCCTGAAGAGCAGAACTTGAGTCTGCTAAAATTACAGTATCAATAAGTACAATACAATAATACAGTACAATAATCAATCGCAAAGCTTGGTTTTGGAAAACATCAAGCATTCCCAATACTCTATCTGAGGCAGAGACCAGAACTTCATTACAATAATTTAAAACCGGCTGGATGTAGGTCTTATAAGTAGTGTTAAGGGTAGCTCTGCCACATCCCCATTTAGCACCAGCTAGTCTCTTAAGAATGGGGAGTCTCTTCCTAGTTTTTGAGATGACGTGTTCAGCGTGCTTAGTCCATTTAATTTTATTATCAAAGATGCATCCCAGATAAGTTGACGCATCATTATGCTGTAAGGGAGAACCTCTATAAACAAGTTCATAAGTAGGCTGTCTGTTTAAAGTAAAATATTGACTGTTAGTCTTCCCCAAGTTTACAGTCATATTATTTTCCAAACTCCAACTCTCCAGCCTTTCGAGAGACTTATTCAGGACAGTATTCAGCTTGAATTGATCACCTTTGGATGCATAGCACCAGATAACAAGATCGTCCGCAAAAAGGGCAGCTTTAGTCATTCCATCAGAAGTCAAAATACTCGGAAGATCATCAATAAAAATATTAAATGAAATAGGGCTGATCCCTGTGGTAAGCCAGTTTCACTTTGTTTAAAGTTGGACACAGAATCACCAAAACAAGTGGCACAGAAACGTTTTGAAAGAAAGCTCCTGATCCAAAAGAGCATATTACTGCACACACCTAGCTTTTGTAATTTCTGGAAATTTTCCTTCAAGTTTTATTTTTAACTATACCACATGCCCACTTATATTATACCACTTGCCCTTCAGCTCCTACTAGTTTGATGTTTTAATATGAGAATTTTTTTGGCTTTTGATTATATTGTTCTTTTTTCTGTTTTCAGTCCATTGAACCTGGCCAACAGTTTACGTGGGAAAATTCCAACCTGGAGATAAACAAGCCCAAGAACCGATATGCAAACGTTATTGCTTATGATCACAGCAGGGTTGTTTTGCAGTCTCTTGATGGTATTGCAGGATCTGATTACATAAATGCTAATTATTGTGATGGTTATAGAAAACAAAATGCTTATATTGCAACTCAAGGCCCTCTACCTGAAACATTTGGTGATTTCTGGAGAATGGTGTGGGAGCAGAGAAGTGCTACAATTGTAATGATGACTAAGTTGGAGGAAAGAACTCGAATAAAGGTGATTTTTAATTATAACTGTATATCATTACTCTTCTGAAACATACATTTATCTTGATAATAATATATTTTTGTAATTTTTTGAAAAAGCATTGGGAAAACTGAAAAAGCATTGGGCAATTTATGGTTCAACTCTAGCTGATGCAGTTCATGTTTCATACTGTAAATATTAATCTTCTCTGAATAACAAGTGCATTACATAATGTACTTACTTCTTGAGTTCACACTGGACTGATTGGTTTTTACACTTCACTTCCTTCTTCCAGTTACTTACCTTTTTTTACCCCCTCCTTGCACATTTGTGAATGTAAAATAGTTTAAATGTTTTCTTGCATATAACTGCATAAAATTGCTACTCAGATACTTGTAGAAATCTTTTATGCAATATTTCAAGTTTCTTTGAATAGGATTGTGTTAAACATTTTTTGCCACTTGATGTAATCTCTGCAACTGTTGTCGTTCTCTGGCATCTACGTAATTCTAAAAATTTTGCCATCCCTAAATTCTGAATCCTGGTGTGGCTATACTGACTGCAGCTTCATCTGTATAGGTGTAGCCATTTCATACATCCTCAAGCAAGTCCGAATAAATATATATTACTTAACAGTTTTTCAGCACTATTTACTAGATCTTTTACCAGAAGCATATATTGTGCTGACCTATGAAAAAGGTCCATCAAGGCTTGTAAATAATAACCCAGACAAAAGATAATTTTAATATTCAGCATATTGAACATACTCTAAATTGTGCATATTCCTTAGATTGGATGTTGGGTGCAACTTGGACCATAGTATATCACTAAAACTGGTTGTCTGTTTATCAAGTCTTGGAAGTTTCTAAAAGGAGTCGCAAGAATTTAAATGCCTGCATGACACTCCCATATATCTCTAGAATTTAAACTTTGACCTGCTTTTTATATTTTTCACATTCTTTCCATTATTTCTGCTCCTCTGTTTGTACATGTTTCCTGTGCTGAGGAATTCCGAGATACTTTTTTTCATCGCCATGCATCCCTATTCAGTATGATGATTATTAATACCATTTGCTGTATTGTTATGCCCAAGTTCAAATCCTGGAAAAGGCATGAATTTTGTAGTTGTCTACCCCTCCTTGCATGTGTAATATAAGTCTATGCCATATTGACCTTTTTTGTTCCTTGCTCCTCTTTCGCCATTGTTAGAAGATCATTTCCCCTCTCCTTTTTCCAAAGTCAAAAAGTACGCATACATTTATTTCGATTTGAATTATTTTTTAGAGATTAAACAACAAAAAGGTATAGAAAATGCTGATAAGAACCATAACTGAAATAAAAGTAATTTTTTTTAATCCATAAACTGAAACTAATACAGGTAGATAAAAGGTAGACCACATCCTTCTTCGAAAGTATGAAATTCCCCCTGGTTGAGAACTCCTGGTCTATCCTTAGTTTAGCACAGAAGTGAGAACTGGAACTCTCCACATGTTTTATTATAAAAAAATATCAAGTGTGCCTGTGTGAAGCATACAAAAAAAAATAATAATTCCCTAAAAAAAATTGGTGATGGTCCAGATTTCAGACTTCGTATTGTATTCATAATTTTACATATAATCCACGTTTTGATGTAAATAAGAGAGGACAAATTGAAATATGTACATCTGAATTTTGTCTTAAAAATTCATTGTTTCATGCTTTATAATGAATTTGTTAACTATATATTCTGTGTAATTTATGTTGTTGTATTGTAGTTTTTTGTTACTTTAGTTAACTTTTTTTTATCCTGTGTACTCAGTGTGATCAGTATTGGCCGATGCGAGGAACTGAAACGTATGGTGTAATGCAAGTCACTTTGTCTGATGTTCAAGAAGTGGCAACCTATTGTATACGAACTTTACATATCTCAAGGGTATGGAGGAAAAAATTCTTTTTCATTTTTTTAAACTATCATTTTTAATCATATTTTGTTTGAAACATATATTTATATTAAAATATATTGTTAAGAGCATAAGAAAAAATCTGTTAAGTATAATGAGTATGTCAGTTTTTTTAATCCCAAGAAAGAGTATTATAATAATTCTTGCTTCCTAAACAGCAAGAGAGCTGTCAGACATAAGAAATGTGTTCTGAAAATCTAATCTCACATTTGATGTTAATTGCATACGTTAATCAAATTATTATCCATTTCAATTTGTATCTGTAAAATATCATTATCTTGATTGGTGGGAAGGGAACTCACAGATTCAAAATTTTACTAATTTCAGTAACTATGGCACTTGTGAACAAAGAAAAAAATCTTACTAATGTAAATCAGCTATTATGCAATCCCTAGAATTACACAAAAAGTACATTAATTCTCTTATCTGGAATCATCAAAAAACTATGGGGATTTCAGAAATTTCCAGGTTTTAGATCATTAGTTTAAATCTAGTAAGATGACATGTGAACATGACAATATTGGGGCTTCACTTAGAAGTAGTGTAGCTAGAAAAATGCTCAAAAAGTCAAGTGTTATCAAAGAGTGATCCTGACCAATACAGAAAAATCGCATTTACAGCACACCTGCTTCCTTTTATTGAATGTTATATTTTCCATTCATATACATTGTAAGGGGAGGATAATTTTATTATTATTATTATTATTTTATTTATTTACATGTCTAGTGATCTGGAGGTCTGGATATTAGATCATTCTGAATATTTTACATCTGAATTTCAAACTTTGTACTGCATCACATACGTTGTAGAGACATTAGGTTAATTACAAGCAGGAGACATGAAAAATATGCAATTCCTTCGCCGGGAATCGAACCACGGACCTCTGAAATACCGGCTCAGTGTGCTGACCATTACACCACGAAGGCACGCTAAGAATGTGGGAGATATACCTTGTATACTCCCCTTTTTAAAGGGCAACTGATCTGGAGGTCTGGATATTAGATCATTCTGAATATTTTACATCTGAATTTCAAACTTTGTACTGCACCACAGCCACTGTAGAGACATTAGGTTAATTACAAGCAGGAGACATGAAAAATATGCAATTCCTTTGCTGGGAATCGAACCACGGACCTCTGAAATACCGGCTCAGTGTGCTGACCATTACACCACGAAGGCACGCTAAGAATGTGGGAAATATACCTTATAACGTTTACCTCATTACCATTACGTTTTTATTCTTCTGATGACTGTGAAAATCATGCAAAACACATGAAGTCAGTTTTAATGCAATTAAAACTTAAAAAGATTAATAATATCCATAATGATTTCTTTTTTTTTTTGAAGTTTTATTGAATTTTTCTTGCTGAACTTGTTGTGATCAAGTGAATATTTTTTTAAACACATACCAAAAGTACTGTTATGATTGTGATTATGCTGTTGAAACTTATTTCAAGAATGGAAACTATAATTCTGTCTTTTGTTCCTAAAATTAACAATTTTAGAGTTTCTCATAGAGGTAATTCAAACAAGAAATTTTCCAAAAATAATGTGTCACCATATTCCAATTTAAAGACCATGTCAAGCTTCCCATCATGAATATCCTTGATAAGCTTCTAATATACTCTGAATGATGGATGGAGTAGCAAGAGTATCATTTGGCAAATGTCATATTCAAATATTGACTGATGGTTATCATACTTTTAACTGGCATTTGGCATAAAAGAATAATAAATAAAAAGCAGTTGTTCATTAATAGTTATAGTATTAAAATGGTATAAAACATTAACTGTACTCTGTGTAATCAAGAATTCACTTGAAAAATTATAAATGTGAAAAATTTAGTTGAGGACTGTTTTATGAATTTTTATAGATGAATCAGACTGGGGAGAAACGTGAAGTTCGTCAGTTCCAGTTTACAGCCTGGCCTGATCATGGAGTTCCTGACCATCCAACTCCCTTTTTAATGTTCTTGAGAAGAGTCAGAAGTATGAATCCTCCAGAATCAGGACCAATGATTGTTCATTGCAGGTGAGTATTAAAACTGCATTCCAATTCTTTTTTTTTAAAATTATTGCAATGTTCATCGAATTTTTAATTCATTCTTTCTATCCATGAATGTTTTCGCCATTTACTAATGTCAGGTAAAGTACTTGTACCTAAATCTACAAAGTGAGGAAAAAGAAAGAAAGAAAAAGAAATCATATGCAGTGAGCATACCATTTATAAGCAGCTATGTGAGATTATTTTATGTAAAGAAATTTAATGTGCAGCAGCTTGCAAGTATTTTTTTTTTTAATTTCCAATGGCAGATTGGAAGACAACTGTAGTCAGAAATACAAACAGAAGGAACAGGTAATAAAACTAAAAATGCAGTAAGTCTATAAATTGTTTGTCTTGTGCTCAGCTCTGCAGTATTTCTCCCACAAGTGTCCCAAGCTCAGTGCAGGGCAGTGACTCAAATGGTTCATATCCATTTCCGGACTTGGCAGTATTTTTATACAATATAGATGCTTAGAGAGAAAACAATGGCCAGTAGCGAGGTGAAAAGTGGCGACACATCTGTCCCTTGACCATAATGGAATATTTGTGATTTCCTCAATCTGTTTCTTGTCTTTGTTTGCTTCTGTTTCTTGTCTTTGTTGCTGATGTTTTTCCAATAGTCCTCTCTAAAAGATGCAATTAACCATTTGGCAGTATAAAAAGGAATTAGTTTATCTGTTATTTGAGCAATTTTGGTTGCCTTCTTTCCCAGGGAGATAAAAATAAATATTATGTCATATATTTATTGCTTCTAGTGTTCATAACTTGCTTCATTATATTATTTAAGTCTTTCTTCCCAATTCTTAGTATATATTTACTTGATTCCACAATGTTCCATCCAGTTTTATCTTAATTTCAATATATTACCATAACATAAATTGCTTTCAGTTAACTTTTTAGTGAATAAGCAGTCTTTTTGCATATTTTTTTTTTCATGTATACCTTGCACAAAAGAAGGGGGCATACAGTTCTGTATCTCCTGTTCTACTGGACTGATTGTCAAAATTAAGGTTACATTTTCTATGTCTCTGAAGTGCGACTTGGGATATATATTAGATTTATATATAGCGTTGTTCTAACATAGGTATTTTGACACAAAATGGGACTTTTTCTGAAATAACATACCAGTTATATTTCGATTCTACAACTCAAGTTATGCCTAGATATTAAATGTTGTAATTTTTGGGGATAAATTTATGCCGAAATTTTAAAATTTATCTTGGCGCATTTTTTCCAGTTTGTGCCAAGAATAATTCGCTTATCGAACTTCTTAATATATAGCAACTTATTTTCCTTTCCTTTTTCTTCATTGCGCACAAACAGAAAAAAAGGTCATTGTTCATACTTTCAAATAAATGGAACGAAGTGCATAAAACACATTTGGAGTTATTATCGCTTAAAGCAAATATGCCAAATTACAAAATGTGCCAATATGTAAATTCAAGTACAGCTTACGGAATTTTGAATATAAAGGTCTCATTTTTTGCAAGTATGCTTAGAAATACATCTATTTTAAGATGATGGTAAAAATTTCATAGGTTATAATTCAAAATGTTTTTCAAAAAATTTATAAAAATTATTTAAAAAACAAATTTTAAAAATATATCAGAAGAAATGGGCAAATTTTATTTGGAATGAACATAAATTTCGAAATGTGAAAGAAGAATCAAATAAGTTTAATAAAAAAGAGGTATTAATACTTATCTACCAAATTCAATTAACATGGAGGAACTAAAATTTTTAGAGCTAATTTTTTAAAAACTGCTTATGTGACTTTTACAAACCTTAGCACTTTGGCATCATTTGAGTGGTAGACTTGAAATATGGAAAAAAATTGGTATGTTATTTCAGAAAAAGTCCGATTTTGTGTCAAAATACCTATTTTAGAACAATGCTCTATATACTAATATATATCCTAAGTCTCGCTTTTGAGACATGGAAAACACAAGTTAAATTTCGACAATCAGTCTAGTAGGAACTGGATATATAGAACTGTCCCCCCCTTTTTTTTACAAGCAGTACAATATAAATGTTCCCTATTTCCTATAGCTAATTCTTTGCAAAGATATCCCTTCCAATGCAAATAATTTAATAATTAAACAACCTGAAATATTCTTGTATCTAGACCCATTAAATTTGGCAATTATTTTACTACAGCTTCTAAAACTGATTATTTGCTGATATCATTTGTTAAATGTCATTAAAGTTTTTACAGATTATTTATTTGTTAATCTCATGATTCCTGTTAAAATTAACATCTTTTGTTTGTAGTGCTGGTGTAGGAAGGACAGGTTGTTTCATAGTTATTGATTCTATGCTTGAAAGATTGAAAAATGAAAACACTGTTGATATTTATGGGCATGTGACATGTCTAAGAGCTCAGCGTAATTACATGGTTCAGACAGAGGACCAGTATGTTTTTATTCATGATGCTGTGCTAGAAGCTGTTATAGCTGGCAATACCGAAGTTCCTGCTCGCAATCTTTTCGTCCACATTCAGCAGCTAATGCAAGTGTTGCCCGTAGAAGGATGTAGTGGCATGGAACTGGAGTTTAAGGTTAGTGGGAGTTTGAATCGTTATTGTAATATTTTATATATTTGTATTTTGTGCTTAGTATGAAATATTCCGATATTTGTGCTTTTTAAATGTAAAATAATGTAAACTAATTCAAAATTCAGAATATTGCTCAAAATAAGTTGTTTTATAGCTTAAATTTTGCATGTTGTATCACAATAATATTTAAAATTGTTTACTTTAACTAGACGTTGCTCATTTAAGAATACAGAGATGTATATTATTTCAGGTATTGATCATCTGGCTTTTGATATATTTGGTGTAGTTGTAATAATAACAGGGGAAAAGAAGTACTTTTTGAGTTCCTAAAATGAAAAAGAAATCTCCTGTAGAAGAAGGGAGGGGACTTTTTGAGATTAAAATAATTTTCAGTTTACTCTTCACATCTTACAAATTAAAATAATAACAAATAGATAAGGAAAAATTCATATTAAGATGATGCGAAAAATTGTAATTTATGAATTTTCATTTATTTTTAAAAATTAATCCTTAATATAATATCACCTTATATTCAAGGACGGGAAGTTCCATTTGATTTTCTTGGTTCACAACAGAATGTTGTAATTTTTATGAATGTTTATGAATTCTTATGAAAAGAGTAAAATGTCACTGCAGTATTATCTAGCTTTAAATGTTTATTACTTTTTTATTTATTCATTGCAGGATATGTGGCTATGATTTAAAACTTCATATTCCAAGTATAATTTCCCCATTGTTTTTGGAAAAAGTAGAAATATAATAAAAATTACATTTAAATTCGTTCTTTCAGTTAGCAGTAATGAGGCACTTATTAAGCTTAGTATTCTAAATTACGGAAAGTATTATTAAATAATTATTTTTTGGGTACACTGTGAATGCAACTGAGAGAAATATATATATATATATACAGATAAGTCCATTATCTGTGTATTATATTTGAAGTTTCTGTACATCTTAAAATATGTAAGCCAACTATTCACAATATTTCATTTTTGTGAATAAAGGGAAGTAAATTTATAGAGCCTTAGTAACTGTACTAAAAAAGGAAAATAAATTTTCTTTTCAGAGAAATATACAGTGGTTCCAAATTTTTAAGTATATTTTAAATTCCATATTTATTTGTCTTTTCTTTCAGAAACTAGCAAATATGAAAACTCAGTCGAGCAAATTTGTCAGTGCTAATTTACCTGTCAATAAATTCAAAAATAGATTAATGAATATTCTTCCATGTAAGTATTTCATGCAAGTTATCTCTTTAGCTTTTTTAACTAAGAAAAGTTATGTTTATGAAATCATTATTAAAAAAATATTATTAAAAAATTTAACCTCTGTGTGTCATATTTTTAGCCCTGGCAGTAAACAGTTTCACAAAAAAGTGGTCAGATCTTCAGTGCTTTAAAATTTGTTTAACCATTTCTTAAAATTCAGTAAATTTGAAAATTCCTTCAAAAAATTAAACTTTTGTTAATTTTAGAAATTTTAAGAAAATTCCAATTTTTTGTAGAATATATGAAAAATCACTTGGTAACTAAAAATTTAAAAAAGGAAGATTGAGAGAAATATGAAAATTACCATTACTCCTTTAATGTTGATTTTTTTCAGTATGAAGAGAGAATGAATTTTACATAGATTTACATTTTGTATCCATAGCACACATCCTAAAATTGCTAATAGTTAATACAAGGTGTTTGTTTTTAAACTGGCACTATTCAGAACCATCTGTAGCTCAGTTTGTCAGCTGGAATGCCAACAAATTTGGTAGATGATTAATGATGACACGGGGGGGATATCGGGGAAAAAAGTAATTTACAAAGTTGCCAATAGGAGAAAATGTGGTGTTGTTCTATTCTATACAATTAAAAATTTACATGAAATACTGGTAAAATTTGAAAATGCAAATGCTTGGTACACAAATGACAGCAATTTCAGTAACTCAGTCTTTAAAAATAAGGGGGAAATGCCAAAGGTATTCTGGATTCAACATGTGTCTCACTTCGCCTCAGCACACATTACTTATGATGTTGTTTTATCTCCATCAATCAAATGCAACCATCATTCTTCATGAGAATTCATAACAATCTATGTAAAAACACTATCAATTAATGCATCGAAAGGTACGATTCAGAAGTTTGTAGAAACAGGATCCATAGCACTTCAGTTTGGTAGAGGGCGAAAACTGGTGTCAGACAATTATTAATATTTGGACTGCAATTGTTGATGGCACCCATGGGACTGTTGCTGGTAATAACAATGTCCGGGAAATAATGCAACAACTGGATTTGAATCTTTCAGCAGTATGGCAAATCTTGAAAGATAAGTCACATGCAGAAAGTAAAACACAGCGATTATGATAGATGGATAGCATTTGCTCTGACATTTCTTGCCAGGATGAAGATCAATGACTGCCCGTCGAGAATTCTTTAGGGAGATGAGCCCCATTTGCATAAAAATAAGACTGCACAGTTCCTGAATTCAGGC
Source organism: Stegodyphus mimosarum (assembly GCA_000611955.2). Classification (NCBI taxonomy): domain Eukaryota; kingdom Metazoa; phylum Arthropoda; class Arachnida; order Araneae; family Eresidae; genus Stegodyphus; species Stegodyphus mimosarum. Next base: position 898,074 of record KK116124.1, read on the forward strand.
ATCCGAACATTTCCATGCTGTTCAGGAAATCATGCTACATTCACCAAAAGTCATTGTTTGGTGTGGCTTCACAGCAGATTTCATCAGCAGACCATTCTTTTTTGAGAACAGCACCACACCTGTACTGTTATCATGCAAGTGTATCATGATATGCTGATTAGTTTTGTTATTTCACAACTTCAGCTGTGGCAGTTACTGCATCAGGTAAGCTTTTTTTGTAAATCATCATCCATTCTAACTTCATCATCTGAAAATATGTAAAATTCCAAAGAACTTACTTTGCTTAGTAAATTTTCACAGGCACTGATTTCTGAATTTCAACAATCACTGCTGTTACTATTAGGATCATCCATTTGTAATCCACAAAAATTAAACATATAAATTTCATTAAACAGGAATAGAATCTCTTGTATTTGCATTTAATAATAAATTAACAAAATATTCAGCAAAATTTGTCTAAATTAAACTTTCTAGAAAGGATCAACTAAATAAAAATGGTAATTTTTTGGGAGGGATTGTTATTCACTTTAATCTCTGCATCCATTACATCCATATTTAATTAACTCTTTTGTATACAAGACAATTCTAAATTAGCAAATAAGGCTAAAAAATATTAACAAATGTAAAATTTTGTGCATATATTCTAACACTGTTTCATATTTTATTATTATCATCCCTAAATTTATAGTGAAACTTTGTTTTACTTATTTATAAAACTTCAGAGAAATTTGGTTTATAATTGTAATATATTTTAATGCAATTTTAATTCATTGCATGAAGTGTGAGTTCTGTTAAGCTAAAGAATGGAATAAGCATATTTTAAAATACATTTTATGTAATTGAAATGTATCAGAATCTTTATATAATCTAATCTTATTTTTTTATAATTCAGTATCTTTTATTCATTTTATGAAGTAAAACTTTTTCATTTATATGCATTTAGAAATAGAAACCAAAAAAATTGCTGTTCATTGTAACATGCAGTATTCATCTAAAAATTCATATTTATTGATTATAATTTAATATTTAGATGAATCTACAAGAGTGTGCCTACAGCCCATACGAGGTGTTGATGGTTCTGATTATATTAATGCTAGTTTCGTAGATGTAAGTTTTATTTTTCATATACTGCATATAGGATTAGAACTGTAAATCGCAAAGTGCATATCTCACTCCAGTATTTTCATTTATGACGTTATGATATTAGTTTTAAAATATGTTTAAAACAATACAACAATTAGAATACATAGCGAGTGGCACACGTGGCTCAAGAAGATAATCATGGCGTAGGAGGGGCCAGATGTTTTTACTTTTTGTTAGCCCAGAAGGACTATTAATTTCATTTTGGCATTTTGCTTTGATTCACTATAAACGGCAAATCACTTTTCAAATTGTTGCCACCAAATGTGAGCGCCCTGCATTATATTTAAAGAAATTAAATAGTGAAGAATCTGCATAAATGTATGTATGTTTTTCACACTCTGATAAAACAACCGTACCAGAGCCATCCAGTATTGAATAACATAATCCTCCACCCAAATATGGGCATCTGGAAGCCCTAATTTGGAATTTGTTTTATTATCTATTTCATATTTTGTAACTTTAATGAATTTTTTATTAACAAACTCAACGATTTCAAAGCGAGCAATGACAGCACCATACAGGAAAAAAAAAAAGGACCTTTTTATCTCCAGTGCACAAGGCTGTATATCGGAAATTCTAAGGCTATGCTCTTTTTAAATTATTTTGTGATATTGAATTTTATGAGTTAAGTGCAAAAAACATATTACTTAATAAATAAAGATAACACACAAAATGTTTTTTTAAAAAAAAAAAAAAAAGCTTCTTTGGGTGTAATATAAAATCTGAAAACTACAGATTTTTTAACTTTTTTTTTTATTATTTAATGAATAAGTTAGTAGTGTTGGTTATATAGTTAGAATGTAGTAAGCTCTAACGAATTGAATAAGCAAATGCTTGAAACTTGCTATGGTAATGAATTGCCTAGGAATGAGAATGGGGGAATTAAAATGTAGAAACTAAATCCAGTTTTAAAAATGTGTACCCATTTTGAGACTTGGTGATAAGATTAAACGAAATTAAATAATAAATAAGTAATATTAAATAAAGGTGGACCAATTATTTTATTGTTTTATTTTACAACATATTCAAACTTTGCTCAATAGCAAAGAGTAAACTTATCAAAATGAATCAATTCATGATGATGGCTTTAAAGACTAAGTATCTAATTTGGAACTTCACTTTTTTTACGAAGTTTATAATTATATCCTTAATTATTGTAAATAAGAAAGAAATATTTTTCAACTATAATATTATAAGAATTTATTTTTTTAAAGAAGATTTAATATCTTGAATCAAAATATGTTTCTGTTCATTTTTGTTTGTTAAATTGTTCAAATAATTACCATTTAATTTTTAGCCTTATTTTTCCATTCTTGATTTAGAAAGTATAATTTTAATATATTTTATGACTTTTTACTGTAATATAGTCTCTCAATTTATCTAACCTAAAAAAAAAACCTATATTAATACATTCTTAAATTAAGATCCAAATGTTTTCTGAACATATCAGCTGATCTGCTCTAGTTACATCATTTAACTGGACACCTTAAAAATATTATTGATATTTTTCTCAGATTTTTATTTATATTGTCCATTTATTTATTAAAAGAAACTTAACAGGTGTTATTCCTCTTTTTTTTTTTTTAAAGGGTTACAAATATCGTAATGCATACATAGCTACTCAAGGCCCTCTTCCTGAAACAACAGAAGATTTCTGGCGTATGCTTTGGGAGCACAATTCAAATATTGTGGTTATGCTTACAAAGCTCAAAGAAATGGGAAGAGTGAGTATCTTTTTATTTCTGTATAGAAAATATTACTGCTATTCTGTCCAGCAGAATTGGAGTGTTGTGATTTTTTTGTAAGTTTGGACAGTTTTTACGTGGAGTATATTTAAAAAATTTCCCAGTTTGTTTTATTTAAAAACTATTAATAAGTAAAAAATAATTTACATTTCTTGCAGAACAGTCACATTAGATGATTATACACTTTTGGCGCATCTATAAAGCTCTTTGTAACAGTTCTGGAATCTATTATTTGATAGTATTTAAAGTGGGTTTAATAGCAAAGGTTAAAAATTAATAACAGTTCTTGATCAGGTGTCCTTTCAGCTTGAATTTCAAGCAAAGAAATACTACATTAAAATTAGCTGGAGAAAAGTTAGGAGAGTATATAAAATGTTTCAGAGTTGTCTACATTTGATAGATAACTATTTAACCACACTATTGACTGTTGGCAGAGGACATGAGCACCCTCTATTTGCTATTGGTTACTTGGTTTTGCTCTTTATCTGCCACTGTTGAAGGGAAGAGCACCCAGTAAGGAAGCAAGTTTCTGCAGTAAGCAAGAAATATACATGCAACTGTATTTATTTTTCTCATATGACAGCAGACAGCTATAACACTATTGGTTACATCCTTATACTGAATGGTACTGAGATTATATACATAATAATATACTAAAGAATATGGTAATAACCTACAACAGAATACAGTAATGTAAATAGGCAGTAAAATACAACAGAATTCACACAATAGAAGACAATCTGATGAGCGCATTACAGATATATAGTTAATACATAGATTTACAAGTGAATTAACAAACTTGATTCTTTATTATGCTTAAAATATGAGACCGGTGGTATGGGGAAAATATAGTAGTATGGGATTAGTATGCGATAAATATAGAAAATTCAAGACGTGAAACATCAGTTTATATCTCTTTTGCTACAAAGATTCTGTGGTACTATGTCTAAAACGTCCATTAGCGTATTATCTGCTGAGAACACTACTATTTGATATCACTTTTACGTTACACATCGTATGATGTATTGTTATTTGTGCAAATACTTAAAATTCTTCAGTCACTAATGTTTCTATTTGCAGATCTGGATGTACAGTTAATTCTGTATTTATTGGCAATACATGTGTTAAACACTGTTTTTAATATATTATTTTTAATAAGCATGTGGAAAGTTTAAAGCCTGTAAGGTAACATTGGTCTTGTACTTAATCATCAAAAAGAATGCCTCATTCAACAAAAATATACAGTTCATAATCTGTTATATACATCAAAAGGATTTAACAGCTAAAAAATTCCTAATCTTTTCTCCAAGAATATGTTCTGGGTTTCTTCCCATAAAATATTGTGTCAGTGCATAAGTCCTTGCCATTCTTCATTGAGTTGCCATTTTTACCATGGTATGATTTTTTTAGCATAAAATGTACTACAAAACATTGCAATACACAATACCAAGACAGAGATATTGCTACATCATAAATCAATAGTCACTCGCTCATTCACTCAATGTAATCATGATCTTTGTCAATGACTGTCTGCCAGCATTCATGTAGGAGTAGTGTCTCTGCTGTAAAATTGTTGTGATTTTGAGTTGAAGAAATCTGTTAAGAAAACTTCATCTTGAAATTCTTGTCCCTGTACCTGAGACTCCATATTGATTAGCCTTGAAAATAGCCAAAATGAGCTGTTAACAGCATACAAGCTCCTGTTCATGACAATTCCAAATTGAAGAAAAACAATTGAGGAAAGAAAAACAATCAAAAAATGAAGGCTTCATAATGCAGAGTTGCCAACCCAGTAAAGAACAGCACAATATACTCTCCCAATATGTCTATCGGAATAACTTAGCATCTTTCGAAAGTGTTCCGGAATGCCATATTGGTTAAGACTGAAGCTTCTTGTCAAAGCATGAGTGGCTAGATTAGTTAAGACTAGTGATGGTGCATCTATAACACGTGAAATTATTTTGTATAATATACATCGCACATTTCAAGAATTGCAGAGGGAGATGAAAAATTGTGTAATAAAAAAATAATTATCTCATGCAATGGTATCGCCATTGTCAATGTGTGCTGCACTTACCTTGGGTGCATTTGAGTGCATTCTTGGCAGACAAATGATTCTATTTGTGACATGGCACCAGAGTTAACCTTGGGTTTTCTGAATTTTGATATGCCAAGCTGAAAAGATTCTCCATCACTGGTCTGCGCATTGTGAAACTTCTTTTTTGTATCTTTATTTTCTACATGCACCAAAACTTAGGTTGTTCTTATTTTAATACTTGAAGTCATTTCTATATATTAGTATTTAACAGTTGGAAATGATATAAAAGGGACTCATGGAAGACTGACTCATCTGTTTGCCACGAACATCCACAGTTGCAGTTCTTTGCTGAAGAGAATACATCTCACTGATCTCATTATATATCTCCATGGCTTTTGTATTAACAATGGAAAGTCCATAATAGTTGCAACTCTGAAGCAAGATGAGCAAGCATCTATCTGAACACATGGGTCCACTTTTTATGCATCATTCTCTATGATCCATGTATTCTTTCTCAGTTATCACATATTCCTTTAAGAAACTTTGAAAAGCTGTATTTAGACTTCAGGAAAAGATTGGAGTGTTATAAGAAATCTATAACTAAGAAAGAAAATGCATTCATATCAGATCAGAAGGGAAGGAATGTACTTTTTTTAACCCTTTGGTATAGTAGTATCTTCTGAACTATTCTTTGAATATGTAGGATTTATTAGATAAATTTGAATAATAATTTATTTGCTGCTTATTTTTACAATGCATAGTTCATGAGAGTGAGTACACTAAATTGAAGCATATGCCTTTGTGATAGTCTGCTCAGATTAGCAATAGGGTTAAGCAGTAAATGTGATGTCTAGTTTATTGATGAGCTGAAACCAGAGCTGAAAAAAACTTGATCAAAAGCTGAAAATTTCTTAAATGGATCTGAATAAACTGAATAATTCTGTGATATTCTGCAAATAGCAAAAGATTTCAAGATGTAATAAATAAATTACTTTCTTTCGTACAATGTAGGTAAAACTAGAACATCACCAAGTTCATTTGGACAAATCACATTGATTACATCTAAATAAGACTTACATGGTTAGAAATTAATGCAGAAACAATTTTTGGTGTATATATGTATCTGGTACCATAAATTTGAGATTATTTGAGAATTTCAATGGCTGTAACCAATGTAAGATAATGATTATTATAAAAATTTTGACTTGTTGTATTCAGATCCTCATATAATCTCTCATCCTATCATTGATTTTATTTTCTCCTATCTTCCATCTTTTAAATCATGGACAGTATCAAGAGATTATGTTGTGTTTAAGTTATCTAACAAAATAAATTTTTGTGAAAGATTTTGTGTGGGGAAGATTCGTAGTCATATTACATTAACACCTAGGAAAATTAGAAAAATTTTGTGTAGCTAGTGAACATCAGTGAATTACTAATGTTCAGTCATCACCTGAAGGTCATTGCCTAAGATAGATTGTGTAGGTATATTGTCAGGGATAAATCTTGAACGTTTGTGTTACATATATTTATTTAAAACAGTGATGTGTAACATAAAAAGTTTGATCACTTAATATTTTTAACTCAGAAATCTATTTCATAAATCAACCAAATGGGAATTATTGCTTAAGTACAGGTAGAAGCTAGGCTAGCATCTGTATAGTACCACAGGTGATTGAGGTATTGCTAAATCTGGCTAAGTGTTAAGCTAACTACTAAACCTAATGTTAAGCCTAAATTGTAAAGTTGGAGTGAGAGGAACACCCTGAGAAGTGGTTCGAGGATCTCTCACCCCTGTTCCTCTACCACCAAACATCTGGAAAGGATTTTCGGCTTGCCATGTATTTTGAGTGTCCCTTGCTGCGTGGACACTATACACTTGAAAACATCCATGCCTTCCCTGAATTCGAACCCAGGCCCAACGATACAGCAGTCAGTGTCACTAACCACTAACCCTGTACTGACTGGGTGGCATTATTATTTAAGTACACCAAGGATGTATTTTTATAATAAAGTAGTCCCCATTAATTTTTATTTTGATTCTAGGAAAAATGCCACCAGTACTGGCCAAACGAGCGATCCCAGCGTTATTTATATTTTGTTGTGGATCCTATTACAGAATATAATATGCCTCAATATATCTTGCGAGAATTCAAAGTAACGGATGCAAGGGTTAGTATTTTAACTTAGAAATTTATTTAAAGTATACTGTATAAACACTACTTTTGCATTTTTTAGTTATCATGTTTATGAACTGTTTCTTTTATAAGGATGGGCAATCCAGAACTATCCGTCAATTTCACTTCACTGATTGGCCGGAGCAAGGTGTGCCAAAATCTGGAGATGGCTTCATAGAATTCATAGGTCAAGTCCATAAAACAAAGGAACAGTTTGGACAAGAAGGCCCAATTACTGTGCACTGCAGGTATGTACTACTACTATGTTTTTCATTGCATGTGTGTAGAAACATACAGTTATATAATGTTTTCTAACTGCATTTCTTAATATAAAATTTACTAGCCAAACATTTTTTTGTTGTTGTTGTTCAAGATAATAATATACAGAAATATTATAAATTAATTAATTTCCTTAATCAGCAATAGAATTTGAGACAAAATCAATAGCTTTTGTTTTAAAATAGTGGGATTTTAGTGGGCAATTAATTTTCACCAAAAATCATTACAACACATTTACTTGTGCTTAAAAATAAATTTTGACACGAGTAAACTGAAAATTTATGTTAACTGTATGTAATCTGCAGATTACAAATATTCATATATTCTACATATATATGGATCATAATATAAAATTAGTTGACTGCATGACAGTGAGTCTTAAATATGTAAGAAATCCTTATTAGAGCATGTATTGTTGAAGATCTCGCTCTGAAGCTGATTTAGGTAGTGAGAATACATTTTATTCCTTTACTGGCTACTTGTACTCCATTGACTTTGATCCCAACTTCATTAAGATTTGGTTGAAGCAGGCAAACAGTGTCTAGAGGCAGAACAGTAACTTTCACATATGAGTCAAAACCTGTAGAAAGATTTCAAATGAACAGTATTGCTTAGTTTCCAAGATGAAACAATGGCTAAGCCAGTGTTCAAGCACAGAAACAGTAATAAAAAAAAATACCAGAAAAATTATCCAAACCCTTCAAATCATATAAAAAAGTCCCTTTTTCATCACTTTATGTCAAAAACATAAGAAAGGAAGGTAAGTTGGAGCATCATAAGTTAAGGTATCATTGTGTACACATGGACTTAAAGTTACAATTTTCACAAATGTAATAGTGTTTGCATGAAATAGCTTCTATTGCAGGCTAAGCTTTTTACTTCCTTGTACGAACAAAAGTAAGTATTGTAATCATAAAAATTCTGGGTGCTTTATTTCAACGAAAATATCTATTTTGATCTAGATTTGATCTATCTATTGACTGCAATTTAATGATGTTTTTGTGTGACATCTGTACATTCCCTAACAAATTATAAAACTGATTTAAAATAGATTCAGAAGAGATTTTTTTCATGGCATCTGTACGTCTGCATGTGTGTATCTCATGCAGACGTACAGATGTCAAAAACGAATAGCCTCAGAACGTTGAAATTTTGTATGTGAGACTACTATAACATGTAGATGTGCACCTCCCTTTTTGGTTGCATTTGACCATACCAAATGTATATATATAACCGCTTTGTTATTCGGCTCAGTTTCTTTATTCTTATATGTTTGTAAATTTTGCATTTTTTGCTTTAAAAATTATTGAATTATATTTTCTTATCTTCTAGTTAAGGTTTTTATGCCTTTTAGTTAGCCTGCATGTTACAGTTATAGAATTATCAACAATTTAAAAGTTGTTTAAGTGCAGTTAAGCCTAATTTTTTTACCATAGCAGCCATATTTGTTTACATTTCAAACTTAGCAGAACAGTGGATTTGTTGCCAATCTAGAGAAACTAAACTTCGCAACAACAAAGTAGCGTCTTCTTTTATTTTTGTAAATTAAATTATGCTTAATTTATTCTGGAATTATCATTTAAGTTATTAAATTATCCCGTATTGCCCGAGCATAGCATCCACAACAAATTTAATCAGTTTCTATGCCTTCAATGTATTTTTGTCGAGTGAGACCAAAAGTAAACATTCAGTTATGTGCATCAAAAAATCTGTTCTCTTGTCCACTGGCCAAATTGCTTGTTTGTGCATAAAAACTGTAATTTTTATTGTAAAAACTTTTAAAAAAATTTTTTAACTGTATTTGGTGTTTTATGTTTTTCTATATCTTTAAATTTTTAATGAAGACATTTTGTGTTTTTATTATTTTTGCCTTGCCGTGAAGTGAGACCTGAATTAATTGAATGAGAAATACATCTCTAATGAAATTCGAGGAAATAAGTGTTTCATATTAGCAGAAAATACTGTCGCCAGTCTGTTTCGGACACAAGAAATGTTTACAAGTAGTGCATGCGCAGTAAATAAGCGGTGCTGAATCATCTATAAAAAACTATTTATTTTTTATTTGTTTAATTTCTTTTATACATTGTTTTAGATTTATTATAGTATTTGAATAGAACATGTGGCAACAATTAGATAATTCTTCAGATGATATAATTTTTTGCATTCTGAGTCATAAAATGAAAGCTATAAAGTGCTGTTAAGTTTACCTAGTGCCAGATTATCGCTGTGGTAAGTAAATATAGTGAATTTTAAAAAGCACATTTATTCTATTGTGGTTTACGCAGTATCAATGAAGTAGATTTAATTCAATTCAATAAGTTTAAATAAAATGCAGGAAAAAATGCATATAATTTAATATTCCTCACAAAGAAGTCGTGGTGTACGCATCAGATTTTTTTGTATTATTTTAGTTCCTGCAGTTATATATTTGTATGTTAAAACACATCTTAATTGATTATGTAGGACTTTTAGTTAATGACAGGATATAAAATAATTAGAATTTGTGCAGATTTATCTCCAAATATTCCATTGATATTCATTGAAAAATCATATCTTGGATTTCTTATAACTTCTCACTATTTTTATTACATGTGCTTGTTTTTTTCATTGTACTGACAGTATTTTTTCATCTTTAAACCATATAGTTGCTAATAGTATTATCAATATATGAAGGCTATACGTATTATTTCAGGGATAGAAATAAATCTTTTCCTCCCCCCCACATGCACATTAAAGAATAGAACCCTATATTTATTGTAAAAATTTTTTATCGTAACAAAGTTTTCATATAAATGTATATAATAGGGATAATACGTATTTCCTAATAACTTGGTATTAGAAATTTTTTTTATAAATTAGTTTGAAATTGGGAAATTTGATTTCCAAAATTTTTTAATTTAAGCAACACAAAATGTTCTCTGGCTTTTCAAGTTGTACTGCTTTTGTGAAATATGTGTAGAATGTTACTGGGCAGTTTTTAAACAGATATTAATTGTGTTTAAATGAGAAAATCAAGTTCCTGTGTCCATTATTCTGAAAATGCACTTAAAACATTTATTTTTTATTTAGTGCTGGTGTCGGTCGTAGTGGAGTTTTCATCACTTTGAGCATAGTATTGGAAAGAATGCAGTATGAAGGTGTTGTGGATGTGTTTCAGACTGTTCGAACTTTGCGTACGCAGCGCCCAGGCATGGTTCAAACTGAGGTTAGTGGATGTTTCGATGTATTATATTTTTCTAATATCTCAGAGAGTAAAATATATGTTATTTAAACTTAATAAACTGTTCAAAGAAGTTGTTGTAACATAAGATAATACTTCATATAATAGAGAAAATTACCCAAATATGAGTATATATTTTATATTGTATATAAAATATCGTACAGTAGATGTTTTTGAAGTATTCAACAAATTAAAAAAAAAAGTATGTTTGTTTACTGTTAGGCTAGCCACTCATTTTTTAAACAGCATTTTTATATTGCTTTCTAATAATATTAAGTCATGTTAAAAATTTTGGCTTAGCTGAACTCCTCTTGGCCCTGTTCAAAATCTAAATAGCATAAAATATAGGAATAAGGTTTTGATAAAATAAATTAATATCAAGTTTAAAAAAATAAGAGTCACACATTTTATGAAAAATATTTTAGTTCTTTTAAATTAAATATAAATGATGGTCATATCTTCAACTCCATTCTCTGTATTTCAAATGTAAAAAGCCATTCCAGTTTTTGTGTTTTTCAGTACAGAAATGTATGCTTCGTAATACATTCCTTTTACTGTACATATCTTGCATGACCTTTCTTCAATTGACTCTAGAACTATTTTTCTGCAATGGTACAGTTCCTGTGGATGCTCACAAAATTCATTATTTGTTTGTGAATAATAGGTGATTGTGCATGTAAATTATAAAAATGTAATATCAGCCAGGAAGACCATCATTATTAAAGTGTTACATCATTCATGTCATAATACAGATCACATGTGAATTTAAAATATTCCTTTATCATAAATTACAGTGGGGAATTTTCTGAGATAATGGAAAACATGGCTTTAAGTCCATCTTCTGAATGTTTCCTTATGAAAAAGATATTCTCAACATACCTCTTCCAAAAAAAAAAAAAAAAAAAAAAAGAAAGAAAGAAAGAAAGAAATAGGTTTGGGGGTTAATTTAGTGAAATCAAAATGTTGAAAAAAAATTTCAGCCAAATTGGATAGCATTGATGCTTCCATAAAGAGACCTTTATGCCAAACTTAGCAAGAAGGTCACTTTATGGAAACGTCAGTATCACCAGTTTTGGCTGAAATATTTAATTAAGTTACCCCCCCTTTTTTTTAATGGAAGAAGTGTGTTGAGAATATCTTTTTCATATGGGAATATTCAGAAGATGAACTTAAAACACTGTTTTCATTTATCTCGACATCTGCAAGCTACAATTTATGATTAAAAGAGCAGTTAGCATTTCTTTATCTCTCAATTCCAAGAAATTGTGATATTCTACTTACTACAGTTTACCATAAACCAATTGACAAACCTAGCAGTAATCTTGCATAATTCTTTTTCATTTCCTCCTAAAAAAAATAGCTAATTTGAGCTAAAGAATTATGTTCTGCATCGGAATTTTAGGAAAGCAAATACAAATACATCCTACAAACTACAGCAAATAATGGATACCTTTCCAATTTGGGGTAAACTTATCCATAGATGAGATTTTATTCTCAGAAAGTAAAGTTGCTACTGACACAAGAATCAAATAAAAGTAAACTTGTTAGAACATTCCTAAACTTTCCAATAATCCCATATGCAGTTCCATTTTCAAAAGATTTGATTATGAATTTGCTCTAATCCAAGTCCTATCCATCTGAGAATTGTTAAGAACAGATAAATTGGATGCTGCTATAAGATACTTCAGGTATGTATACTAGCCTGATCTTCAATGACTACTGAGCATAAAAAAGGTATTTACAAGCTCTCTGCCAACCAGTATATCAAAGCAAATACTACATTTTTGTCTTTGTGTATGAATTAAAACTGTTAATTAATGTGGGTAATTCTAAACTATATTCTGTTTGAAAATAGACTAAAACTGATTAGAATAAGTATTGACTTGAGGCATACATAAGAAATATATCCTACTAAGGCCTAATTTCAGTATAAGGCAGTGTTTGCAAAAGTTAATATTCCATTATTTGATAATTACTTTAGCTATGCAGTAATTCTATAACAATGTTATTATTAACAAAACACATGTGAAGCCTTTTTTTAATGCTGACTCCTTATAAGCCATGAATTAAGTATATGATTCCTGCATTTTGGGACTTAAAAAAAACTTAATTTTTTGAGTTGTGCCAGTATGTAGCCTTTGAATGATATGTTCTTATTTTTATGGAAAAGATTAAGCTAGAAAGAAATATAATTGTAGTCATAAATATGAATTCTGCAAATTCTGAATTACAGTTGATAATATGTGTGCTATAATAATTGCTGTATTTTTCAACTATGTTATTTATTTCTTTTTATTATAGGATCAGTATCAGTTCTGCTATCGGGCATCACTAGAATACTTAGGATCATTTGACCATTATGCAAACTGAATTCCAATAAATTTGCTAGCATGTGTGTTAATGGAACCAATGCTAAATCATCTTGCCAAAGCATTCTTCTCTCTATGCTAGGACAGGATGGTGCTACCTTATATTTGTCATGTCTTTGAAATGTGAATTAGTGAACGGAACTATGTGCACAAAACATAAATCAACGATTGTATTGGTGCTGAATATGATGAAGCTGCCAGCATGGTTAATCCTTTTTTTCTTAAAAAAGAGAAATGTGCACATGACATCTTTGAAATTCTGTCTTCTTTCTTCAAGGACTCAAAAAAAAAAATACAGCCGCTAAAGAAGTGTAAGCCATCAGACTTGCCAACACAATACAGTGGGCTTGTTTGTGGTATATTGTTCCTGATCAGTTGTAAGTTAGACTGATATAAATACAACAACAGTTATCAAATGAAAATTAAGTATTGCCACATATCTTTTCATAAGTTGTACTTTTCCATTCTGTGAGAACATATCATCGTATGCTTCATTTTGTCACCTATTTATTCCATTTTCGAGTAACGTTCGGTTTGTGGCAAACATAGCATCTCAAACTTAACATTGTTCAGACACTAAAATGATTAAGTTGAGCGATTCTTAATTTTGCATTTGAAAGAAGAAATTGACAGCTATATCTTAAAGACACAATAATTGTCTGAAACTTTCTGCACAATGTGTCATGCACTGCCCTGTTACAGAATTACAGCCTGTTTGGTTATTTGATCTTGAATTTTTTGTATCAGAGATGGTTATACACTCAATGATTTCTGTTGCATCAAAAATTAACATTATCATTTAATATAATCTATGAAATTGTAAACTGTGCTTAATATTTAACAGCATATACATGTCTGTAGATTATCATTTTTGTTAGTTGCTATAAATAAGTATGCTTACAAAAAATTTGTCAAGTCAAAATGTCGACTGGCTGTATAATTTGTATTTGCATAGTATGTTCAGAAAATGTGAGTTTAATTTCTATAAACATTCCTGTGATAAATTTTCATTTTTCGTTTTTGACTAAAGTTTTATATACCAGTTCTTTAGTTATTGACATAAAGACCAACTTCATTCTGTTTTTCAGTTTTATGTATTATCACATATCAAAATTTGATAAATGGATTTTGACTTTTAAGATACAGTTGATAGTGATCTCTATATATAGTTCAGCAGCATCATATGTTAGAAATTATACATCTTGGTTTATTATGTAACCAAATTTTATAATGTATGTGCCAGCAAAAATTTTAAATGAGGTCAATTTATATGCAATTATTAAGGGGTTACATTTTTTTTAAATTGGTTATTATTTTAAACTAAGTATTAAATAATTAATCACACTTTATAATATTAATATTTAACATGTAAGCCAACCAAACATGTGATGAAAATTTCTTTACTGTCAGAAATTATCCCCCCCCCCTCTTTTTTTAAGGAGTACTTTTTATAAGCACTTTTTGTTTTAATTATTTAATGTGCTTCATTTGTTTTTGTACTTCTTTAAAAAGGAAAGAGCTTGCATTAATTATCAAGCATATTTCTGAATCTGTTTTAAATTTATATTTTACAAAACAGTACAGTTTGAATTTTCTTTACTGAGAATTTAATTAAAACATATGTAACTCTTATTTAATTTATTCTCCCCTGCCAAAAAGTGATTGTACTCTTTTTGTTTCAAGGGAAAAGAATATCCCCTAGCTGAAATGAGAAAATAAAAGTTATGTGAACTTTAATTTTTTGGGGTAATTTTTATTTGATATTAATTCTTTAAAAGTTTTGTCCATATAATACTCATAATGCATGAATATGCTTCTTGATGACTGCTTTTTAAACCGAAGTATGGATACTGTAGTATCTGTCTAGTCAATACAGAAAGTTTTAATGTACATATGAAACTATTCTTTCCTAATTTTTAAGAGGGGGAATCTTTACTAAATTTAAATTAGTTTTCATGAAAAAAATCAACAACAGTGACAACCTGAAAAATGGACTACAGATTGCTTATTATCTCATCGATATCATCCCATATTTTCAAAATAATTTATATTAATCTCCTTATTTTTTTAATCTAACGATCTATGAAAATACCAAAATCTTTAACACGGGTACTTAATAATTTTATTTTTTGTGATTCTGTGCTATTTTTTAATATGTGTTTATTTCTAATCTTTTTATTTTTTTAATATCAAAGACTTGTGTAAGATTTACACATTTGTATTTTATTTCTGTTTATGTTTCATGTCATAATGTGTGTCTGCAATTTATATTTAGCAGATATCATCTGATCCTTGTGTTTACCTTCTGATGCCCTGAGAGAATTTTTTCTTAATAGACCTTTTTTTGTGTATTGTAAATATGTATATTATGAAATAGTATATTCCTAGTGTAAATGTTTCGTGGAAGTGTATTTTTATGCTATAAACAAGGATAGATAACTACTTAAAGTTACTAGTGTGTAGTTTTAATTTTTTTAATCTTGTTTCTTAAAATAATGAAATTCAGTTTTTCAGCTTGGAAACTCGTCAGTCTACAAATGTCCTCCCTTGCCATATTAGATTTAAAGCTTTATCATGCAGGGGTTGAAAATTCAGGCAAATGAAAATGATTGGAATAAATTATTTGGTTCTTATTAACTAGTGTTCAATGGAAAATTTGTAAACAGTTTTTAACAAATAGCATTGTTTTTAGTAGCTCTATATTCAGCTCATTGTGGTTGGTTTCCTGATAACTATAAGAATATGGTAAACTCAAGAATTAATTTTTTATGATAGAAAAAGCAGTGTAAATTGAATATGCTAGAAGAAGAAAATTGTAAATTTTATGATTTTTGTTCAATTTGTGTATCTTTTATACTTAAAATAAATCATTTTGCAGGATAGTCACAAACTATTGTCTCAAATTCTGAATTTTTATGTTTCCATATCATGTAATTTTAAAATTTATTGTAATAAATATTGAAAACTGAAATATGAATATTCATTATGCTTTAGAAAATTGCCTGTGAAATATTATTCAAATAATTACAATTTTATAAAGAGCAAAAAACATGAAACGTAAGTTTTTATATAGAGCTGTGCGCCATTTAAAAATCTAATTTAATGCATCCAGAAAAAGCCCCTATAAATACACCTAGCTAATACTGATAAAATTTCTTTATTGTTTAGTAATTATATATGTTAAAGGAAAGTATTTTATAATTTATTTGTGATATATACTTTGATATTCATTTTTCTATCATATATTAGTAATACCCTCCAGTTATTTCCCAGAATCTTAATCTGCTCACATTTGTTTATTTTTCACTTTTCCAAAAAGATTTTATTTAAAATATGCATTGTTTTATATGCTGCTTATGACCTTTATGCAAGCTCTGTTATCAGAAAACATCAATTAAAAAAATTGATTCAAAACAAATGTTTTAACTCAATCCATCTTCTATGCTGTGATTCTTTCAAAAGTGAAAATTTGTCATCTCTTCTGCTGCAATGAATGGTTAGTAATTTGAACAGAGGGAATAAATGCATCCCACCGGCTTTTTAGTGAATATTTGTTTGTTATTAATTCAAATTGCAAGCTGTGAATGTTTTTAGATATGCATTTATTTTTGTATGATTAACCATGTCAAGTGCATAGACTGTCAAGAGAAATTATAAAATGAAATTTTGTTTCTTAAGGGCACATAAATAAAATCACTTGTAACTCCTGATCTTGCGTTTATGTGTTTTTTTTTTTTTTTTTTTTATGCACGAGTTTTGATAAATTATATGTCAGGGGCTCTCAATTAAGGGAGAATCCTTTCCTACAGAGGAATTTAATATTTTCTTCAGGGGAAGGCAATCTGCCTTTTATTTACCTGTTAAATATCTAGTTTTAATTTATGAACATAGAAATATATTTTTATTCAAGTTTTAATAGTTATCAACATTTTCTATACTTTTCCTTGTTTAATCTGTAAAAAATACTAAAAGATAATCTAAATTTAAATAAATATATATGTGTATTTTTTCAGTTTTAGAAAGGAGGGGGGAATGGTCGTTTAGCATTGATGAAAGGGGTGCGTGAAGCAGAAAAACGGTTGAGAACTGTTATATATCATACAGTTGATGCTGCTTAATGTCATATTGGTTAATTTTATCATTCAGATATTGTTATCGAATTGCAGAACTTTCACTCATTTGTATATGAAAACCTGGAAAATACTTCACTTATTGGGATCAACAATTCATCAAACAGGATCAAAATATGGAACAAATTTTCTTAAACTAAATTTCCTTTTTAATAAGAACAAGTTTTCTTAAATGTAGCTGTGCATCCATTAAGTTAAAAATAGGTCAGGAGAAATAAAATTTTTCTGCTGAATTTTTTTCCCTTTTTCATTCTCTTTGGAAAACAAAATTTCAGTATTTTGAAGAACAACACTTTATTATTGTTACCGAAATGGCCATAGACAAATATAATCGTATTAAGCGGGACTTTATATATTATAAAATGGAAGGAAATTTTGAGCATTTTGTGATATGGATTAATATTAAAACAATTAAAAGAAAAGCAGTTTAAAATTTAAAATTACATAATTTAGAAATAGAATTAGTTTTTTAGAGTTGTAGGATTAGTTTTCATTCTTTTAAATAGAAGTCAAACTCGCATCTTAATTTTAGAAACTAAGCTTGCTTTTTTAAAAAAAAAAATTATAACATTCAGTGCAAATATTTAAATAAATTTGATTTTTTAACCAATGATTTATTGAAGACCAACAATGATTTTTATAGCATGTGACATATGTATGAATAATGGGCATTGTAAAGCAAAATACAATATATTTGCTATATCAAAACATCCATTGTATTTCACCCTTCAAAACTGCTAAAATATTGCATGGATGTTCTATGCACGAAATTACACCAATTTTTCTTTCAAAAAGTAATAATAATTAATAACAATGAAAGTGTTCAGATTTTACGAAGAACCCGAAAGGACTGTTTTATAGATTAACATAGTTTATCAGCAGATATGATCGATAGACAGAACCCACGTGGAAGACAGAAACATTTTATAGAATATTAGATGAATATTCATTTGAACTAATAAGTAAATGTTATTCTGTATATATAAAAAGGGGGGAATATTGAATGTTTCTAATTAGATATCATAAATTTACTCCGATTGAAAAAGTAAAAAATATTTTTAAGCAGTAGATGCAGTTTTAAAAATATTTTAAATAAAAATATTTTTAAAACTGCATCTACTGCTTTTAAATAGTTTAGTTTCTTCGTTAATAACAGACGGATTAAATATGAAAGAACCTCTTACGTTTTTTTTTTTTTCCAAATGAAAAGTGAAACAGTGCAAAAGCGCATTTAGAAGATTAATATATTTCATCTGTGAAAATTTCAAGCACCTGTTTCGAAAAAGTTATGTTTGAACATTTTTTAAATGTAAATTAATAAATATATATCTCCTTAAAGATTTCAACTTAAAATACCTGAATTCTTCAAAGTGGTTTGAGGAAAATTCGATGCTCAAGTCAAGTCCAAAAATGTTACAATGTTTGAAACATTTTTGCCATAAGAGATATGATAAAAAAAATATATATATATATATATGCACACAAAGAAATGGAAATTTAAGCTCTTATTTATATACCATAATATTTTTTAGTATGATAAACTTTAGATTCGTATAAATATTCATTGAATGAAAAACATGCATATCTTTCTACTACTCTGATTATTTTTAAGATTTACCATAGCACATACTTAAAAATGTAATATATAAACATATATATATACATAATATACAATCCATTTTTAGCATGCTATTTTATATTTTGGATTATCTAATGAACGTCAGCTACATAAACTTTCATATTTTCAGAATTTTAAGAACTAAAGTGATTTTAAAAGCTTTATTAACTTACAGTATTATTAACTTACACATATAAATATGCATTATCAATTTTAATTCTAAATTTGCATCAGTTTTTTCAAAAATACACGTGCAAAAGTACTAAATATACACAACAAAGAAAATGAATAATATTTTTAGAATATTACTCTCGGCTGCACAAAAGTATGAAAAACTAATTTTTTACAGCTGTAGCTACAGTTCTAAGAGGACTGCTTATAAATGCTAAAAGACAAAATTTGCCTTTAGAACTGTGCACTATTTGGGAAACACATGTACTTAGTCACAGTTATAACTACATTCAGCAACTATGCATATTATCTAAAATAAAGCTTGCGAACAGTATTATATTTTGCTGAAAGCTAAAATTTCTTCCTGAACCTTTCGGAGCTATTTAAACATAATCGAAAATGGTTACCTAATGGTGATGCTACTAACTGCAGTTGGTTTTGAAATAGTTCTCCATCCTAGGGCCGACACGACGTCGTGTTTACTTCCCAAACAAGCCGAATAAAGTTTCTGATGCATCCTTGGCATGTCTAGATATCTTGGACGCTGCAGTTTCAAATTCATCCTTTGCGTTGAGTGCTGCATCACTTAACGCTTCTTTCGCTTTTTCTCCAGTTTCCTCAAATTTTTCTTTAACTTTACTGAAACGATCTCCTATTCCTTCGGCCCAGCCTTTTGCAGCTTCTGCTCCAGCTTCGGTTTTTTCCTTCGCGTCTTCGGAAAGCGACTTAAACCTGTTCAGTCCGCTCTCGGATTTTTCTTTGACATCACCGGCGACGTCTTTGAACCAGTCGCCGAGTCCGTCCATGGACTTGCTGATGGAGTCTCCCAGGGATTTGCTGTCATCGTTACCACCCGTTTCCTCATCTCCTTTGCAATGATGCACCAGCACGATCGCCGCGAAACTGAGGTAAAGGAAATGAAAGCACTGCATAGTGCCCAAACAAATGCTATTTTGCTAGCTGCTGTGTGTCCCTAACAAGATCAGTAATATATTTGAATTTGCAATCCTTTTAAGTAGTATGACGTAAGCCACTACGTAACCTTCCGTCAGTGTGATTACGCTTTCCTGTTATTTAGTGCCAGGGGTGGGGAGAAAGTAATTCGGCCGAAGGTTAACAGGTGAGCTGATGTGTAAACTTTGACAAATGAACTAAAACAAATGATCGCAGTTGTTTTCTGAGGGGGGAGCAGTTAAAAATTAATTCTTAACGCATCAGTGAACATATTTCTAAATAGAAATTATTCTATAATATTGCTTACTGAAAATAAATTTAGCAGATGGGTTTTAATTTGTAACTCTTACACTGTTTGTAAAATAAATAAAAGTTTTATTAGTGATCATCATCATCATCATTAGCCTAGCCGGCCGTATGATCAAAACGTGGGTCTGGCCAGCAAAAACATATTAAAGTCCAAAATCTGAGTCTCAGTGCCGAATTCCAGTGCTATCTTTGTTCGTGTTTATAATCTTCATTATTGTCTCTTCAAAATTTTTCAAATTTGAATAGGTGCTTTTAAAACCTTCCTTAAATTTCTTTCTTTTCTCTCTTGCACTTCGTGTAAGCTTACATTCATCGACGAAGTGCCTGGCGTCCCCAAACTTATCACATATTAAGCATTTATCAGTATTCTGTAGATGGAACCGATTCAAATAAGCCGGGAAACGCCCCTGATTAGTCAGTATCTGATTTATATCAACATTATTTATGATATTCATCTTCTTGTTTAACTTTATATTTTTCATTAACTCTTTTTTTTTACTAGACGACTCCCAGCAAATATTCCATTCCGTATAAATCCAGTTTTCCATTTCAGCAATGGTCTTTTTTCTTGAATCTTGGATATCAAAATTATCGATCCCATCCAAAATTATCAGTTTCATTAGTGATATAAGCTCGTGTTGTTTTAGTCAGTATTTGCCGTTAACAGCAACAGTGGTTTGTGATTACATGTTCGTAAATGTTAAATCTCGAACAATTTAGATGCTTGCATTGTATTGCCTGGTATTTCACCAGAGGCGTAGCTATGGTTTTCAGCGCCCGGGGACAACTGAAGATCTTGCGCCCCTTTCTGTATGCCAAGAATGGAAAAAGTTTCATTCTAAAGTTTCGTAACATCAGCTTGGCGCCTTTGGATGCTGCGCCCGAGGACAGATGTCCCCCCCTTACCTCACCCTAGCTACGCCACTGTATTTCATCGGTCTTGTACCTTATTAATTATTATTCATAAATTACTCATTCTGTTCTCAAATTATACTACAGAACTAATTTTTTACTTTCTTGTGCGAAGTACTGTAATCGCCAAAAATTTCTGGTATCGTATTTCAACGGCAAATCTATTTTAATCGCTCTCGAATCCATTTCAACGGTGTTTTTATGTGACATCTGTACCTACGGACAGAATAAAAGACTCTTTTTACCAAAACAGATTTAAAATAGATTCAGAAAAGATTTTTTTTTCTGACATCTCTACGTAAATAAGTATTTTTTATATATCTCGCACAACTCGAAAACGACTAGTCGTAAAACGTTGAAATTTTGTATATGGGACTGCTATAACATCTAAATACCGTCAGGCACGCTTGTAACTGTCCATCTCTTCATAGGAAGCAACGGTGGCCACCTATTAGGTGTTTCCATAATGAAATGGTCAGCACTTCCGTCACTTGTAGTGATGTAAAGCTGATGGCTCTTAAATAAAGCGCCTGGCCGTTAAAACAAAGTAACAAATAGTTGTGCACCTCCGTTTTTCGTAGTAATCGGCCGCACGAAACGTATATAAAAATTTTTCCACTCAGTTACCCAGCTCGGTGAGCTCAGTTTTTTTTATTCCTAGGTTGGTAAATGATATTTTATATTTTAAAAGGGATTGAATTATGGTCCGGTTAAGATTTTTAAGCCTTTAGTCAATGTGCATGAAATAGCTGTAGATTATCAACAATTTAAAAAATTGAACATCCAAATTCCGCACAGTTTAAATAGAATCTTTGCGATTCTGTGCAGTTTGGCAGAGATGTTACTCGCGACCTGGGAATACTGATCGACAATAACTTCGTGGCCGAGATAGCCCAACACCTTCTAGATGTCTTGGCAGTGTTCGATAACCCATACGTCAAACGATCTGCCCGTTTCAAGAGAGAGTGGGACCGTAGCACCTCTTCGGAGACAATGCAGACCAAAAAAATATTAGGTTATAAAGTTATTATTTAAATTAAACAGTTATTTGTAATTTCTTATAACTTCTTTCCATTTCCTCACCGGAATGCAAATCAGTTAGCTAGTATTTAAACTGAGGTTTTTGGATTGGGCACGCTATGTTTAGTTCCTGCCAGTTTTGATAAGTTGTAATGAGTCGGCTTAATTATATAATTATCACTGCCGACATTTGAATTTGATATGGTGGTAGAGTCCCTGAGCTAGATGGAGAAAGGTTTAAATTGTACAGTCTTTGACTACAATGTTTTAAATTGAAATTTGGCTGTTACTTTAGTTGCATTACCACGAGCTGTGGTCAATATTACTAGCAGAAGAATGTGCATTAATGATCTAAGCTTTGTTTATATAAAACTATTTATTAAACCTTTCTGTGACTTTCTACTACTTAGCTACTTTCAGCATTCCGATAATTCGCTTAAAGTCTTTTAGGGGTTCTCGACTGATTAACTTTTACCAGATAAAGAAAAACCTCATACCATATTTATATCATTATTTTCTACATTTATATCATTTTTATTATTAAAATTTCTGAAATGATGAGACTTTTGAACAGGAAATCTTTTGAAGTAAATTAAGGAG
The DNA here is from genome assembly GCA_000611955.2 of Stegodyphus mimosarum. Taxonomy (NCBI): domain Eukaryota; kingdom Metazoa; phylum Arthropoda; class Arachnida; order Araneae; family Eresidae; genus Stegodyphus; species Stegodyphus mimosarum. The sequence goes on from KK116124.1 coordinate 920,759, forward strand.
CATTTCGCATTTTTACTTCCTTGTGCAGAGTGAAGGAAGTATTATAATCTCGAAAAATTTCGAGTATCATATTTCAAATAAAATGTCCATTTTGACCACTATCGAATGCAATTGAATGATGGTTTTGCGTGACACCTCTACGTAAGGACAGAATAACGAAGTCGTTTTTCCAAAACGGATTCAAAAGAGATTTTTTCGGGACGTCTGTACGTACGTATGTCTGTATTTCGCATAACTCAAAAACGAGTAGTCTCAGAACGTTGAAATTTTGCATATAGGACTGCTATAACATGTAGTTGTGCACGTCCCGTTTTCGTTACAATCGGCTATATATATATATTGCTACGAAATATCCAGCTGCGGAAAGATAGCTTCCCTGCAAAGCAGATTTAGGATTGTCAGAAAATGGTAAGGGAAGGCAGTGTTGCCATATTTGGAGAGAAATTGCCCATTTGGCGACAAAATTGGCGATATGCCATAGCCGGATGGAGAACCTTCTGGAACGAATTCTTACCGGTTTGGCCCAGAATGTTCTCGAACACAAGACAAAAGCTATATAAACCCTGCTGGTACGCGGACAGTCAATCAATCAGTCAGTGTCTCGTAGTGTAGCAACGAGTTAATCGTCAGGCTATAGAGCTGATCGCGAGTTAGTGCCTCGTCCAGTTTTGTCATGATAGTGTTGAGCTCCGAGAATGATCGAACCGAGTCGGCAGCAGTACTCTAGTGCTTATCGTCGAGTGCATCGCGAATTGTAGCGTGAAGAGTCTCGAGAGTACGTAGATTTCCGAGAACGACTGACCGAGTCCGGAGCTGTGCTCTGGTGATTTGTCGTGAAGCTGTCTCCATCGTTATAGCCCGACGGCTGTTAATCACTCGTTAATCATTAATCACTCGAAATCCACGAGCCCGTAAGAAACAAAAACGGAACAATATGTGTATACATACCCACTCTATTATATTCAAAAGAATATAGTAAAGTTAAATTAAATTTAAATAATTCTCTTGCGCCATTGCTGCAAGGAATGAAATTTGAATTTAACAAAATTTCTATTCGTAAAAAGCAATTTAAAGTAAAATATTAATTATAGAAATAAGTTTAAAAGAAATTATAAATAATTTATATTGCTGCGAACTAATCTGCAATATCATTTAAATTCTGAGAACATAAGTAAATCAAGTGCAAATATCAAGTATCAAATTGTAATTAATTTTTTTTAAATCCTAAAAATAAAAAATATGCATAAGTGAATAATTGTTGAGCTGGGCAGAAGACAGACTTATCAAGGAGAAGTTGCCCTCAAACCTAACTCTTCAATTATTCAATTCGTGTTTCGTCATTCATGTAGGCAAGTGTAAAATTCAAAACCAAAAGTAAAACCACAAACCAATTGTGACCTACCAAAAGCAATTCAAACAACTGGAACTTTTAGAAAAGTACAAATCAAAGCCAATACAAAACAATACCCTTTATAATACCAATTTTTTAGAAAACCAATTTAATTTAGAAATTCTTGCCCACAAAAAACATCCCCGACACGAATATGCATATAAACAAAAAAGATACAGAAACTATTAACAAACTAAAAGTAAACTAGAAACTAAATTAAATAATACTAAAATAATATAATAAAGGCAAGTAAAAAGTAAGTTTTAAATTAAATTAAATAATTTACCATTATTTCTATTGGAGTGTGGACAAGTAGCAAGTCAACTTAAGTGATGTAAAGTAGTGTTCCTTCTATTTATAAAAGAGGGCGCTAGTATATTTGTTACTTTAAATTGCTTTTTACGAATAGAAATTTTGTTATATATATATATGTATATATGTTGGTAAATTGTGTATTTTTTGCTTTAAAAAAATGATTGAATTTTAGTGTTCTTATATTCCGGTTAAGGTTTTTATGCTTTAATTAATCTGCATGCAATTGTTTTAGAAATATTATTAATTTAAAAGTTGTTTAAGTGCGGCTAAGACTAACTCAGCAGCCATATTTCTTTACATTCGAAACATAGCAGAATAGTGAATTAATTCAGTTTCTGCAACTTCAGTGTCTCTTTGCCGAGTGGGACCAAAAGTAAAATTTCAGTTTTGTGGAGTGAAATATCTGCCTTCTTGCTTGCTGGCAGAATTTTTTATTTTTTTGTGGAAACTCTAATAGTAAAATATTTTTTAAATTTTTTTTAAGTGTATTTGGTGTTTTATGTTTTTATTTATTTTTCAATTTTTATGAAGATATTTTGAGGCTTTATGTATTTTTGCCTTGCCGCAAAGTGAAAACTGAATAAATTGAATGAAAACTATATCTCTAATGAAATACGAGGAAATAAGTTTAAATGAAGTGCAGAAAAAATTGTGTATAATTGAATAGGTCGTATAAGGAAGCCGTGTGGTGTCCGTATCAGATTTTTTACACAATTAACGTGGTTGCATACGGATATAAATAATAAATCTTATATCTCTTGCTCTCTACTCAGAAACGCATGTCCCAACAAAATATAAATTTTAAAGTATTGTACTGTGCAGTTGAACGTTCATCGTTCAGGTGGGAGAAACAAGCATTTTCTTCGGCCTTTATCATCCTCTGTTTATAATTGGGGTTTGATTTTTTAGAAAAAGTAAACTGTAATCGGAAGAATATGTATTGGTCTTTATGATCACAATTATGTAAAAGGTTTTTCATTTGAGTGAAAAATAAATCGTTAATTTTAGAAAAAAAATTTTCTCCTAGTGGCTGGCACTATTCGTCACAGACATTGCCACTACTAAAGCCGAAAGCGGTCGTCACCTAACAGGTAGGCCACCGTTGCCTCTCACGAAAAAACGGGCAATTTACATCCATGCTTTCTGTGGGATTCGAACCCGGGCTCTTCTCTACGACAGTCAGAATCACTAAACAATTTCCGTCTGGGCGGCATTTTAAAAACAAATCGAGTGTTTTTTTCTTTATTTTTAATTTAAGCGCAGTTTTTTAGAAAGAATAAAATAATTTAAACAAGACAGGGAAAACTGCAGTGAAAAATTATTTTAAATTACATGAAAGCCATATTATGAGATCAAATCTAATTTTAAATAATTGAATTCATTTATTAGATGCGAACTGGATTGTAAGTCACATTTTGTTTTTGTTTTTTTATATTGGAACATCGAATCCTCAGATCTAGGGAATCTTCGGAACAATTTTAAATTACAAATCTGGTATCTTGAAGCCTTTTTAATTATTCGAATATTTTGAAGCTTAATCTAAGAAATCGTTTAAAATTTTAACTCGAAACCTTGGAATGACTAGTTCTACTGACTGCAAGTGTAAAAGAATAAAATTAAAAAAAAACAAAAAAACTGAAAGCTTTCAGATTTTACATTACACCCAAAGGGGCGCTTATTTAGCGTTTTGTGTGTTACTTCATTTACTACATATCATGCTCTTCGCACTTAAACCATAAAATTCGATTCAACAGCAATATCGCAAAATAATTTTAAAATGAGCATATCTTTAGAATTTCCGATAGATAGTTCCGCGCGTTGGAGATAAAAATGTTTTTTTATTTTTTTCGCACAGTGTTGCCATTGCTCACTTTAAAATCGTTGAGTTTGTTGATGAAAAATTTGTTAAAGTTTTACAAAATATGGAATAGGTAATAAAACAAATTTCAAATTTGGGCTTCCGGATGGCCATATTCGGGTGAAGGACTACGTTATTCAAAATTTGATGACTCTAGGTACCGTTGTTTTTTCACAGTGCGAGAAACATACATACATTCATGCAAATTCTTCATTATTTTCTTCAAATATAACGCAGGGATGTAATACTTGATAGCAACAATTTGAAAATTGAAATACCGTTTTATAGTGGTCGGCGCAAAATGCCAACACGAAATTAATAGCCCTTCTGGGAAAATTGCCCCTTTGGGCTAAAAAGAGAACTCGACTGCAACTTCAGCGGTATCACTCATGACGGCACTCATGTACAATATATAATACGCTTATTACATGCTTACGCGAATGTTCCCATTACGGGCAGTTCAACTATTTACAGCTAGTCACCGTCATCCTTGTTGTTATAGGAAGCATGTACAGTTTCTCCCATTAACTGGATATAAAGGCTAAATAGTATTACGAATAAGTTTTTTAATGGCGCTCTTTCGATATATTTACAAAATAAATTTTATATTTTGGAGGAATGCACTTTTTTAAATAAAAGCTTTATCATGGTCTTTTTTCATCCTTTGCCTAAAAAGCATTTATCATTCTATAGAATGCCTAGGTAAAGTGAGTTGCCTACGAATTATTACATACAATGCCTAAGAAAAGTAAATTGTTATATCTCATGCTTTGCCTAAAAACACTAGACATTCTATAAAATGGCTATGTTTCTGTAGAATGCCGGCGTTTCATACATTGCCGGTAGCATATCCAAAAGAGTCTAAAGAGATTACTTTTTTTTAACTTTACACTCCTTTCCCTTCTTGCCATTTCATGGCCAAAACACAGGCTTTTCGTCGAATTACGTAAGAATAAATTAATTGTCAATTAACTACGTTTCCCTGCTCAATGATTGGGTAACTTCCTTTGGTGGGACGTGAGAAGTTTACTTAATTTTTAAATTTCCCGGATGCTGTGAAATGTTCTTTGTCTCTCGACGTATTATTTCGCTCAGTCAAGTTGCGCTTGGCTTGGCAAATTTAATGGGAACAGTGGAGCTACCAGAAATTCCCAACAAAATATTACTAAACTGTACACCATTCTTGACCTTCAGTGTATGCTAAGCTTAGAAAAGGAAATATTAACAAGCACATCTTTGGGTCGGTAAAGAAAATGCAACTTCAGAAATAATCGCCTTATCATCATATTTCTGTCAACAGAGTTAATTCCAAAATTGCTCTAAGCCTTTAGACTCGTAAAATCTGTTTTAGTTTTTATGGAACGAAGATTTCCTTGTACAGTGTCTTACAAAAGTGATGGGACACTTGTGCTTTACAAAAGGAAACTGTAGTATGTTCTTTGTGTTTTTGAAAAATGGAGGCACCTCGAGCCAACCGAGTTTGAACACTCGTTGTTCTCCACCCGAACGTGTACATCTAGAATTTTGAATTTTGATTATTTACTTTATATTTTCCGCAAATTTAATGAATTTTTGATTGACAAGCTCAACGATCTGAAAGCAGTGTTGCCACTGTTTGAAAATAATATTTTTTATCTTCAACGGGCGCTTGTGTTGCCATATCGCGAAGTGTAACACATTTAATTAATGATGTAGTATGAGATCTACTGCTTTTAGTTAGTACTTATTTTTACCGTAATTATCTTTACAAAATGAAAATCTTACAAAAATTGTGTTCTAAAAAACAATGGCAGACTTTGGTATTGGAACGTTGCCAACTCGTAATATTATTTGCATAAATTAAAAATCTGATGCAGACACCACGTAACTTCCTTGTATGACCTGTTAAATTATACACACTTTTTTCTGCACTTCATTTAAACTTATTTCCTCGAATTATTTTAACTTAATTAACTGATACTTCAAGGCAGGTTCAAAAGGACAGCCAAAATTGCAAATTTTGTTTTCATATTTGATCTACGATCTCCAGAACTACTGGACAGATTTTTAATAAAATTTGGTGTGAACATAAATTGATATAATACAAACAAAATAAACATTTAACAGTTCACATGTTCGTGTGTAACACTCATGGGAGTCTGAAGGTCTGAAACAGCGATTGCAGGAGACACAAACGAAATGGGTTAATAGGGGGTATGGCCCTATCTTACAGCCATACAGGCCTCGCAGCGTGATGTCGTACTGGAAATAAGGCAGTTTATCAGTGCCTGTGGCAACTGGTTCCACTCATTCAGCAACGCTGTTTTCAGTTCCTGGACGGTTCTTGGAGGTGGTTGCGGGTTGCAATTGCCCTCCCCAGAGCGGCCCAGACATGCTGTATAGGGTTGAGGCCTGGAGAACTGACTGGTCAATCCATCCGGCGAATATCCTCACTCTCGAGAAATTCGTCGACCAGAAGAGCTTTATGTGGCCTCTCGTTATCATCCTGTAAGATGAACTCAGGGCCCACTGCAGCCCGGAAAGGGCGAACATAGTTCTCCAAGACCTCATCCCGATATCTCACACCAGTCACAGAGCCTCTGTCAAAGACGTGGAAACGTGTGCGGCCATCCAACATGATGCCTGTCCAGACCATTACACCGCCACCGCCATAACTGTTGATTTCGCTGACATTGGAGGGTAGGTAGTGGGTCCCTGGCTCTCTCTATATGAAAGTACGATGAGAATAGGTGTTTAGGCTAAAACGGGACTCGTCGGTGAACAGAACGATCGCCCATTGCTCCAATCACTATGCTGCCGGCACCACTATGCTAATCGGACTGTCCTGGCCGTAGACGTGAGCGTGACTCAAACGGCCGGTCTTCTAGCAAACAACCCTCTCTTATTCAGTCTTTCGGAAACAGTCACCCTTGTTACACAGGTTCCTGTGGCTGCATACAGGTTCCGAGAGAGCTGAGAAGCTGTAGCCTCTCTGTTACGCCTCGTTAAAATGGATAAATAACGCTGGGTGTTAAATTAAACTCTCTGAATATCTGAATTATATCAGCCGAGATATTAATTAAAAACTCTGAAAATGCTAATTTTCGCTCTCATTTTTCCGAGCGACAACAGTCTCGTACGCTGGAGATATAGTTCAACCGTCTCATCCGCGATCACGAGTGCAAACACGCATGCCCCATTCGGACCGAATTATTCTCAAAATAGAGTGGAAGGATGGAGACTTCCTTCCAGCATTCTCTCTTTACTGAGAAGAGAAGACTTACACGTGATCTTTCACGTCGCAGTCGCCCGAGTCCATATGTTTTGGCAGAATGCCAGCTAGTAATACATGCGTTTGAGATGGTCGAACTATAAAAGTCTGATTTATTTCGAAAAGTGTTGCCACTGTTCGCTTTCAAATCGTAGAGTTTGTTAATTAAAAATCTGTAAATTTTACAAAATATGAAATAAAAAAAGCATTGCCAAACGTTAAATATATTACTATTTATTGTACAAAGTCATGTTCTGACGTTGAAGAAAGCACTCGATTTCATGTGACGTCATTATATGTCAAAAATGTTTCGTGAATGTCAGGATTTTAAATAAATACAGAGGCTATTCACTCATTTTTTTGGACGATGTATATTGTATTCACAAAACTAAATTACATAAAATTCTTGTGTTTTAAATGTTCTATTTGACATCCGTTATTCTGAACTATCTTTCGACACCGCAATTTCCAGGATAATAATGCCTTTTGAAGTGTCAGAAGAGGTATTCTATCCCATTCCTCCCGAACAGCTTTCCAGAGTCCTGTTAGGGTTTTGGGACAACGTTTGGATAATGCAGTTTTTAAAAGTCCGAAAGCACAAAAATCCATAGGTGACACATCGGAAGATTTAGTAGGGATGTCAGTAAAGGGTATGGCCTTGATACCAGTTCCATTTCTTTTAGGAAATTTACAGTGGATTTTGATGTGTGACTGCTAGCTTTGTCCCGATGGAGTCTCACAGATGGATGGCACTGTGGGTAAAGCGATGGTATTTCCTTCAGAAAAATTGGCGATAAAATATGTTCCTGATAGTATTTGGAGTTAATCTTGACATTTTTTTGCACTCTCTTTATTTTTAACTTGCCATTATAAGAAAAACCAGCAGCAATCATGAATCCCTTAGAAAAACTTTCTTTCGATGCTTTGAACCATGTACTTAAATTTTTTTCTCCCCTTTTATGATAATAAATGGCTCTTTTTTTTGTTACAATCATTTAAATACACCCATGCTTCATCTATTGTGACAATTGTTTTCCATTTTTCTTTGGATAAGTGTTTCTCATATAGAATTCTGCAGCGTGTCCTGCGTCGAGCGATATGCTTCGGAAGAAGACGATGCACATTGCGTTTTTTCGTTTTCTTAAGATTTAAATCAATGTTTATCATTTTGTTTACAGTGGATAGCGAGCATTTTAATGATTTTGCAACTGTCCTTTGACTAAGGGAATTTTCTTTTAACATTAAACAACGTACCTTTGCAACAGTCGAAGATGTCCGTTTTTTCCTTGGATACTTGTTTGGAATTTTTGTCCCACTCGAGGCTCCAATTTGACGTTTTTTTCCTTTCTTATTGATGATGATACCTATCGACGCTTTAGATATCACAAAAACATGACTCTCACATAGTTTTTGGATAACGGAGTATGCATATTTCTCTGCGGAAAGAGCTTAAATGTAGCCTTCGAACCACTTCTTTGTTAAATTCTCCATTTTGAATACAAACAAAACTTTCAAGCCACAGACAATAATTTTGACTTTCAAAAACATAGCACAATTGCAATTACTTTTTTTGCAGCAAACGATTTTTTATTACCGCTTACCAAAATCGTCTAAAAAATGTGCGAACAGCCTCTGTAGCTGCTGTTTGCAACTTCTTTGTTTCAGATTAAGATAACTGACACGGTACGCTATTGCTACGCTAATTCTTCTATTGATATTGAGAAAAAGTTATTATTCTATTTTAATAAGTTTAAATCATGACGTCATAAGTATACGTATTGACCTGAAGTGTCCTAAGTTTTTGTTTCCTGGTTTGGCAACAAAAAGAAAATCATTTACAATTTGAATGTTGTTTGGAAAGAATGAACTGACTTCATTCTTAATGAAATGCTTTTAAGCATTTTCTCTTTAGGTGTACATAGAACTCATAAATTTCCCTTTGGTTTTACCTAGCAAGTTTGTATATGGCACATTAAATTAATAGTTCATTTTGTTTTCAGTTTTTCAGTACATAGAAGTTATAAATATTGCTTTGCCAGTACTCCACTCATCTAGTGCGGCTACTTTCAAATATTTTTTTAACTGGTAGTACATGTTTACCACCGACAATTGCGAAAAAAAGTCCTGGTTAAAATCTGGATTTGTGGACACACTGCGTAAAACTTAAAATTGATAAAATGAATTTTGAAACATTTACGGTATTATATTAAATGGAAAAAAAAGCATTTTGTATTTGGAGAAGCGGGCGATTTTATGCGGTCCGATAATACATTTCAGTTATGTATTTGTTGCAAAGATTTCAAGATTTTAGTTTTATGGAGTCCGAGTTTACAATATTTTCATTACCATTAAAAACGAACTTGAATAACAACACTAGGAAATCTATAAATATATTTTATTAATTTACAGTGTGATATAAATATTGCTCAGAGATTTTGTAGATAGAGTTTTTATTAATTTTATTCGTACTTGTCAAAAAAAATAAATAGGCTCAGTTACGAATTTTTTGCTCTAAGATTAAGGCTTTTTGCTTCCTTGTACGAAGTATGCAGTACTGTAATCGTGAAAACATTCGGGTATCATATTTCAATGAAAATATCCATTTTAACCTCTCTCAAAACCTTTTGAACGATGTTTTTGCGTGACATCTGTACGTACGGACAGAGCAAAGGACTGTTTTGCCAAAATGATTGTAAAATGGATTCAGAAGATATTTTCCTCTACGCACGTAGGTACATAGGTATGTATGTTTCTCGCATAACTCAAGAACGAGTAGCCATAGAATGCTGAATATAATATATATATTTCCACATTATTACCTGGCTCGGTAAGCTTAGTTTTTCTTTTCATTTTTTATGCCTTTAGTTAATCTGCATGCAACAGTAGTAGAATTATCAACAATTTAAAAGCTTAAGTGGCGAATTAAGCCTAACGAACCTCCATTTGTTTACATTTGGAAAACTCAGCATTAAGTCAGTTTTTGCACCTTCAAAGTCTTTTTGCTGAGTAGGACCAAAAATAAACTTTCAGTTTTTGCGCACCGAAAAATCTGCCTTCTTGCCGGCTAGCCGAATTGCTTATTTTTGCACAGAAACTTTAATTGTAAAAACTGATTTTTTTTAATGTTTAATGGTATTTGGTGTTTTATGTTTTTCTGTATTTTGCAATTTTCAATGAGGATTTTTTTTAGATTTTATGTGTTTTTGTTTTGCCGCGAAGTGACTTCTGAATTAATTGAATGAGAAATACATCTCTAATGAAATTCGAGGAAATAAATTTAAATAAAATGCAGCAAAAGATATGCATAATTTAATAGGCCATATGAGAAAGTCATGTGATGTCCACATCACATTTTTTTTTCATTTGTTATATGCTCCGTCATTTGGCACGTAGCGAAAAGCGACGGAAACCAAGGGAAACTGGCTCGTATCCGAGTTACACATGGGGGAACACGAAATCACCTATGCAACCAACCCGTTCGCGAGGACTCAAACCCCAGATCAAACTACCAGCGTTCAGTGGTTTTTACCACTCAGTCGCTTTATCTGGAAATACATTTATATGGGAACTTCGCAGTTAAAACTTAATAAGAAAAGTTGAATGAGCATCTAAAATCCGTGATATAGGTATTTTCTACTGATTTTACTCGAAGTCTACAAGTTTTATCAGAATCGAAACGCCATCGTCTGTGAAGCAGAAGTAAGAAATACAGAAGTTAATAATTAGTTAGATACTAAAACATTTTTATTTATGCTTCAAAGAAAAATTTGACAAATGAGAGAAAGAGACTAGGTTGTCATTATTTGCTCTCAAGTTTTGTCCTAATTGGAAAATTTTCTTGGAAATCTTAAAAAGGTTTCGTAATTCCATAACTCATTTACTTAGCTAAAACAAGAATAAATTACTTAATATTTAATTAAACATGACAGAAGTTGTAGAGACATTAGGTTACTTCGGAGCAAGAGACATGATTAAATAAACAACACCTTCGCCGGGAATCGAACCACGGACCTCTCGGTTACGTGTCGAGCATGCAGACCACTACACCACGAAGGCATGCGAAGAAGGCGGGAGAAATGTCTTATATACTCCTCCTTTTAAAGGGCGACTGGGGTTTGGGAGACCCAATCGCCAAATCGCGGTGGTGGAGAACCATCATCCACCACCTTTTTAGTTCGGGCACCAGTGTAGAGACATTAGGTTACTTCGGAGCAGGAGACATGAAAACTAAGCAACGCCTTCGCCGGGAATCGAACGACGGATCTCTCGGTTACGCGTCAAGCATGCAGACCACTACACCACGAAGGCGTGCGAAGAAGGCGGGAGAAATGCCTTATAAAGTATTAAGTTTATTTATGCAGTTTCAGTTTAAGACCTTTAACTTATTACACTATCAATGACTAACGTTTATTTATTTTTTTCTACCAAGAGGGGGGGGGCGAATCATCATTTTGTCTAATTTCCAATTTAGTTCTTGTATAATTTCGTTATGCATATCAATGCATAGTCCTTGAAAGTTCTGTTTTGGAGCGGAAGAATTTGAGTGACGCACGAAAAATGAAAAACAAAAACAAATTGAGAATATTGTCATAATTTTTCCCGGAAAATCAATGCAATTATTAATGATATAGATCTAAATGTGGTTAAGCACTCATAATAAATAAAAGTTTGAGGAAAAGTCACCATTTTTCTATTGTTGCGTCAGGGAAATTTTCCACAAACAGCCAGCTTAAAAATGTCTCGCTCTCTTTTATGATCACATAGTCGCCGACAATAAACAAATTAGATCTGAGAGATAAGCTAAATTCTGTCTTTTTCTTCGAAATAAAATTGCTGATTGCCATTTAATTACAGTCCGCAAATGTAATGATACGTGACTGCAGTTTCGTCAAATAACTTGCTATGCTCCTAAGTCATTGCTCGTACACGTGCTAGTAGATTGCTTCCTTATCAATATTTCAACATGCAAAAAAATTAAATGCATAAAAATCCGTTACAATAACTCGATAAGGATATGTGTCATCGATGATCGGTAAAGCTTTGTGTTGACACTCTGCAAAGTGTAAGATATTTACGTTTGAAATTTAATCAGAAAACTCGACGATATGAAAGAAGTGTGTTACCACTCGCGATATACTTGTTTTTCGAATTTCAAAAATGAATTCACCAATTTAAAGGAAATGCGTAGCCTCTGCCCGAATTTAATATTTTTTTATCTTCCATGCGGCAGTGTTTTGTTGTTCAAAAAAGTGCAAAATATTTAATTTTTCTTTCAAATGCACTGTGCTATGAATTAAAAAAACTAAGCGATTTTAAATCATTCAATGCAGATTCATTTCAACCTGCTAACTGGATTTGTGAAGCTTAATTCGCTAAAATCACCTGCATATACAAAACGGAGTGGCAGTTTTTTGTTTGTGTACGCGTAACTCACCCAAATCTACAGTTTTATTCCGATCTTCATAAAATTTTATTCACTTAATCTTCAAAACAAAAGAAAGATCACTGTTTTTTCTAACTGAAAGCCATACACGCTAAGCAAGGAATTTATAGTTTTTTTCTTACAAAAAATAAATATTAATATTTCTACACATTTTCGGTTTTGAAATCACGTTACACGTTTCAGGTTCTTGTCCCTGTTATTGCGTTACCGCTATCAGTTTTTACTAAAGCCGTCAGATGGCGGCCTCGTTTACTCTTTAGAAACAATGTGGAACTTTCCAGAACAACACAGAACCATCAAAACAGAATTTAAATGCGCTGTTTATCCGTTTTTCACGAATATTTTGAAAACGGTGAAGAAATCGATGCGCGAGGTGTGTATCACCCTGATTCTCGACGTGGCCAGTACAAGGAACATATATGTTAGGAACGAAAGCTTCGCCAAAGCAGGAGTGGCTCAATCACCCCGCAGAGGGTAAAATATACTCCAAGGCAGTGGCGGCTCGTAATAAGCACTGTGAAACTGCAGCACCCCTGTTTCCACTTATTATTATTTTTAATATTTAATATAATGAGCTCTTTTTTCTTTAATTCTTTCTTTATACTTCTACAATATATAATCCTTAAACTTAATGTCAGTAGCCATCCTCCAGTTTATGAAAAGGTACGAAAGTTTTTGTATGGAACTGCGCTTCACAAGGCTGTTCTGCGCAAGCGCGCACAGAGCAGCACTCGAGCCAGGGAGATAAAACAGCACTGTGGCTCTTGAAGTGCCGAAATTCTGGAAACGTGATTATTTCTTACCCCGCGCGTGTGGTATTTGGCTGTTCTGCGCATGCGCTCTTAGGAAGCAGCGTACGAGGCTGAGAATAAGAGGCTGAGAGGGAGAGAGCACTGTCGCTTTTGCAGTGCCGAATCTGGAGTGTCGTTGGGAGCTGGTTCCTTTTTTTTACTCCGCGTGTGCTGTGTTTAAAAATCATACACCATATTCTTGGTTAGATTATTTTTCAGCTATTGTATTTGATTCATTTTTTTCGGTTCTTTTATTTTACAGAAAACTTTAACCATGTCCTTGCATCCTCAAGTAATAAATTCTGTGACTGTAAGTGAACTTCAAGAGCTTTCGTTTTCATGAACTTGCAATGCTTTCACTATAGAAATATTTCCTCAGTTGTCATCCAGAGATCAAGGAGAAAATTATTGATCTCCTCACGGAAATTAAAACGAGAAGAACGGATTTCATTTTTAAATGAATAGGTAAAGCTTGAACTGTAACAATTTAAGTTAAAGTAATTAAGAAATGATTAATATTTCTTTTGTAAAATTTCATGGAAGCTTCAAAATAAATTTTCTTTTTATACATGTTTGTTTCCCTTTACACAGGTTTAAAACAATGGTTAAATTTTTTTGGAACAGCACCCCCACTAATTTTAGCTACGAGCCGCCACTGCGTCCAAGGGCTACCTAACTAGCTTTAATTCTGTTGCTTACGTACGGGTTCCTAATAGATTGAATGCACAAGTCCGATAATAGGTTAATAAAATTTATTCTTATCAAAAAAAGTATAACAGAAGGCTGGGATTTCCCTCAGAGATATTCGCACAAGTGTTCACAATATCACGCAGTATAATCAGCAGCTATATTTCAAATTACTAAAATGTTAAAATACAACGCATTGCAAAGCGTTATCTAAACAGAAAGCTAATTCAGATATCTGAATTCACGCGGAACTATACAAATCGCAACAACAATAACTAAGCAGCTGATTAAAACGCTCTCTCTCCGGCCTTTTATAGATTTCAACTGGTTGCGAGATATTTCTAGCAATTTTTGCTTCTTGAGATTTCTGGGAAGCAATAAGAAGATGGCATTACGGTTACAGCTAATATAGCAGTCGATTACACTTATTCAGTTGCAATACAAATTACCGAGGTAACAATTTATTGAATGTTAAAGGCACGTGCTCCTGTATTTTTTCTTTTCCAGCACAGCTTTCTCTTAAAATTTGTCTCGCGTTGCATTGCACGGGGAAATACAATCATTTTAATTACAATTCTACTAAAATTAGCTATCTAAATACAAAATTCGTAACAATACTTTTTGTATATGCACGAAATAGCTGTCAAACCGGTGTCGAAGCACATCCAGCCTTAATTTTGTGGGTCCGTGACACTTAGCCGACGGGACACTTAACCGACACCAGTTAGCCGACAAGACACTTAGCCGACAGGTCATTTAGCCGACACGGACAGTTAGCCGAAAGGACAGTTAGCCGACACGGACAGTTAGCCGAAAGGACAGTTAGCCGACAGGACATTTAACCGACACGGACAGTTAGCCGACAGGACATTTAGCTGACACGGACAGTTAGCCGACAGGACATTTAGTCGACACGGAAAGTTAGCCGACAGGACATTTAGGTACGAGACACTGAACTGTCAGGCCATTTAGTCAACAGGACACTAAGCCGACAGTGACGTTTAGTTGGCACGTAGCCAAATTGAAAAAGTGTTGAAATTTTAAGAACAGCCAGATTGGAAAATTAATATCATCAATAAATTAATATCATTAAGAAAAATTATTAATAATGTGAAAGTGTTCAAAAGGACCCAGTTGATTAAATGAAGAAGCGTTACGGATAATTTTTGAAGATCCCATATTAAAATGTAATTAAGTAACCGTCGTATTTAGGTAAAAAAAATTCTTTTTTCCTTTCGAAATTTAATTCATATTTCTTGACGAGAAATTTCAGCGCTTTTTTTAATTTGGCCAATATACACCAAACAGCACGATAAATATCACACAATGCTAAATTAACACAATAATTATAACCACATATGAGATCTTTAAGAATCGAAAGATGAATTTTACTGATAGTGAAAATAGTATTACTTAAATATTGAATTTACGGATAAGTCGAGAAATTTCGTAATTCATAGTAAGATTAAATAATTAGTTCGTACGTGTGAGCTAAAATGTCACTGTCGGCTTAGTGTCCTGTTGAGTAAATGTCTTGACAGTTAAATGTTCCGTAGCTACATGTTCTGACGGGTAACTCTGTCTTGGACAAATGTCCTGTCGGCTAACTGTCCGTGTCGGCTAAATGACCTGTCGGGTAAGTGTCCGTGTCGGCTAAGTGTCCGTGTCGGTTAAATGTCCTGTCGGCTAAGTGTCCATATCCGCTAAATGTCCATGTCGGCTAAGTGTGTAAGGTTTTAGTTAAACTAACCAAGTTTATTTTAATTTAAATCTTTTCTATCTCCTCTCTGCTTCAACTTCCTGTCAGAAGAAGCGCGCGTTTTTAGCTTATGCTAATTTTTGAAGTTCAGCCAAGCACTATTTAAGCCAGAGGTAGAAACCTCTCGGTGTGTGAGAGCTTTGCCTCAGATCACGGTCACGCCACTCAACTTTCGCCTGACCAGCTAGCAGTTTAAATTTATAAGCCATAGTGCTTACTACGTGATTGCATTGTAAAATAAATTAAAGTGCGGTAGTATTTAGTATACCTTGCTACGCACCCTTTTAGATAGAGGCCAACTTCCGCGAATTGCTCTGCGAAGCAAAGTTTAATTTAAGTTCTATTTTAATTTATTTAAATTTATTTGATTGTTAAGTTCGACCAAAGTGTGGTCTGTTACGTTCTGTATCTCTCCCGAATTGGGAGGTTTGTATTTAATAGTGATTGAATAAAAGAGGATTTCAAATCCCTTTACGTGCAGTTATTCTCCAGCCCAGCAGTTACATCAGAACATAGCGTACCTTCCGCTCCCTGTTCCAGTTCAGGACTTAGAACGTAAGGATAAGAACCCTTTACAGAATTTACAATGTTTCCAAAAAAGATGCACAGAACGCTAAGTCCTGACAAGTGTCCCTGTCGGCTAAATGTCTTGTCGGCTAACTGGTGTCGGTTAAGTGTCCCGTCGGCTAAGTGGCTGTCGGCTAAGTGTCCGCGACCGTAATTTTGTTCATGTTGTCAAGCCATAGTTGTCAGGTTGGTGTCGAAGGTCGAAGGTCACGTTTGTCAAAAATTCAAAGTTCTGTGATACCATTTTTTCCCCTCCGTCGTAAATCAAGTCAGTGATTCTATTCAAATCAGTGTCTCTACGCGCTGCTGTTTTTGCAGAATCACAGGAACATACGCACATATTTCTCATTATTTAAAAACAGAGATTATTGTGGCGTTGTTATTTAAATTTCTGCTATAAGAAATCCTTCTGCAAATAGGAAATCTGCAAACAACGTATGCTTTAAAATCCCCTCTCTGAAAAAGCTTCCTGAAACAAAAAGCAACTTTTGAAATAGTATATTGAACGGTAACTTTGAGCACGTTTTTCATCTGTAATTAGTTACCAGGTTGTAATGGCGTAGAAGAAACGCGAATCAAAAGGATGATTAACAACTGACTACTTCTACCTACCGTCTGCTTTAGAAATTATAATTGAAAGAGCATAATACATACACCTGTTTCATGTTTACCTTCTTTTAATCTTTTTCTGTTCTTGACAATTTTTTATTTATGTTTGTCAGTACAAGTGGCCCAGAGTATTTTGCTGATGGTAGTAGAGTACTGAAGAAGATATATAATCCATTTACAAACATAAATCCAAAACAGAAAAGAAATATTTTATACCGTCTATGTATTACCATAGACGTTTAAAATGAAAGCATAATTTAATATAGTATTTAGAAATTAATTACATTAATATAATAGAAACCATTTATAAAGTCTTTATAGTATGAAAATGATAAATTGTAAAACGAAAAATTTTTTTGTAAAAAAAAAAAAAAAAAGTATGCAAAGCACATTGCAGAATGAAAATTTCGAGTGTAAATAACAGCAAAACTAATCCTCAGATAGCCGATTTATGCCTTGTACTTCACTGGCATTTCAAGTAGAATGAATTTCGCAAGCATCTTATGCGTTTGCTTTCCCGCGTACTGGCTTCGATTTGAAAGTCGCCTGAGGCGAGCCAGGCTGTTTTACATTATGTCTGCGAGAGCTTGCCTTCTTCTTCCATTCAAATTTTTCAGTATTTATACCCAAAAGGAGTAAAGCTAATGAGACGGTAACGCCATCTGTAGGCAGAAATAATAACCAATTTTAAAAGCGTTAGGAATGACTGGATTGAAATTAAAGTCATTACACCTGTTTAGTACCTAAAGTCATTAGCATTACACCTGTTACTGTATCTGTTTGCCCTCGAAATCAATAGCGTCTTGGTTAAAATATACTCCAAACAAAAAGTTGTTGCCTTACCTAATTTAAATAGATACTTTTGCAAGTAATATTTCTAAAACCATCTAAATGTCCCCCCCCATGACGGATTCCAGCCGTTTATAGGCGTTGGCCACTGCTAAGGACAGAAGCAGTGGTCTGTTTATTATAGAGGCGCATAAAGGTGGGCCACCGTTGCCTCATATAAAGGGACGGTCAAATTATACCCATGCCTTCTCTGGGATTCGAAGCCGGGCCCTTCGGAACAAAAGTTCGAGTCACCAACCAGTTTCCGGATAGGCGGCAACCGTCAAAATGTAATACAAGAAAAATAACTTACCAAAACCATCCCTATGGAGCCCGACGACTTCCGTTGGTCATAGTTCGATTTGCAGGTGAAGTCGAGTTATTTTGCTTTCCTTTTCTAGGTTTTCTTTGTTTGCCCCTTCTCCGATTCTTTTTCTTCCGAGAAGGACAAGTATCATCCTTGTTTGTTTTGTTCATCTTCTGATCATCGTCTTTGAAAACATCTTTGCGTAGAACTTCATAGAGTTTTTGCATTGATTCTTCGTCATTGGTGTCGTTTATCAAAGATTTCATACAATTGCCTTCGTTTCCACTAATCCATCGCTTTAGTTGGTTCCAAATATTTGTATCATTGTTCCTAATGCCCTGGTGATGGTTTTTCAACCATTGCTTCGCATCGTCGCACAGGTCGGTGCATTTTGTTTTCAAGCTAATTGTCACCAGCATATAAGAGATAATGTTCACAACAAGTCTCAGGAATTTCCTTTTTCTCATGTTTAGCCAAATGAAGCTGCAACACAATAATAAAATCGGATTCTGAAAAACATAAATAAAATAGAATTTTAAAAAAAATGTGAAAGGTTTCAGCTTTTAAATTACGTCCAAAGGAGCGTTTTTTTAACATTTTGTGTGATACCATTATTTATTAAATATCATGTTCCTCACACTTGAACCATAAAATTCAGTTCAAGAGAAATACCGCAAAATAATTTTAAATTGAGCATATCTTTAGAATTGCCATTGCTTGCTTTGAAATCTTTGAGTTTGTTAATCAAAAATTCGTTTAAGTTTTACAAAATATGAAATCGATAATAAAACAAATTCCAAATGTGGAGTTTCAGATGCCAATATTCGCAGTAGGATTACGTCATTAAAAATTGGATGGCTCTAGGTAGCTTCGTTTTATCACAGAGTGAGAAACATATACACATTTATGCAGGTTCTTCATTATTTTCTTCAAATATAACGCAGAGATGTAATATTTGATAGCAACAATTTGAAAAGTGAAATGTCGTTCCAAATTTCAAATTTGGGGTTCCAGATGTCCATATTCGAGTGGAAACATTCAATATTCAAAATTTGAGGGCTTTAGGTACTATTGTTTTAACACAATGCGAAAAACATGCATACATTTATGCAAATTCTTCATTATTTAATTTCTTTAAATATATTACAGGGCGATAATATTTAGTGGAAATAATTTGAAAAGTGAAAGGGGCATTCAGAGTGAACCGACTCAAAATTGCAAAACGAAAACAATAGTCCTTCAGGGACAAAGCCCCTTTGAACTAAAAAGAAAAAAAAATTAAGGAAAAAAAAATCTTAAAGCTTTCAAATTTTATATTACGCCCAAAGGGGCATTTTTTTAACCTTTTCGTGTGCTACCGTTGCTTATTAATATCATGTTCTTCGCGCTTTAACCATCAAATTCAGTTCAGCAGCAATATCACAAAATAATTTAAAAAGAGTATCTTTAGAATTTCCGATACGCAGTCTCGCGCGCTGGAGTTAAAAAAAAAAGTGTTATTTTTTTGTACAGTGTTGCTATTGCTGGCTTCGAAATCGTTTAGATAATAAAACAAACTCGAAATTAAAAATTCGGGCTTCCAAGCGCCCATGTCCTATTAGAGGACTACGTTACTGAAAATTTGATGGCCCTAGGTCGTTGTTTTTTCACATTGCGAGAAACATTCATGCAGATTCTTCATTATTTAGTTTCTTTAAACATAATACATGGCGATAATATTCGGTGACGACAGTTTGAAAAGGGATTCAACGCAGAAAGGGAAATGACGCAAAATGCCGTTTTGAGATTAATAGCCTTTTGGGTCTACCCCCCCCCCTCTTTGGACTTAAAAGGTTTTTATACAGAAAGCTTTTATTTAAGATGACTACGATACTCAGTGCGCTAAAGCGGAAAAATTATTTATGGGACAAGCTTAATGGGGATAATATATTGAATAATTTTATTGATAGAATTTATCTATAAATTCATATTGTGAATCATAAAACTGAGCGGCGCCCGTGATAAAGTTTTAAAGAGGTAATGGCTTATGCATTTGGCAATGTAATTAACTTAATAGATTTCGTTATTTAGGCGCCCCACACTTTTATGAATTGCAGTATAAAATTGTAGATGCATTCTTCCAGTAGATTTACTTAAGCTGCTATTCCCACTAAACTATACAATAAATCAATTTTCTCTTTTTAGTTTATTCATTAACATAAGTATTTTAAATAAAATCTTGCCTCATAAAACCTTTCTATCAACTGTATTTCATTTTCTGTTCTTTAGTCTCAATGACACGTTATCATTGATGGAATTTTTGTTCAGCATTAAAACACAAGCAACAAGTTATAAGAGGATTGTGAAGTAGAGAAAAACCAGTGAACGCCATTTAGCGAATGACGAAATCGCTTTGAATCGTTTCGAAAATTTAATGTAATAGCAACGAGCATTTTACTTGAAGCTGATATATAAACCAAATACCTCGTATTCGTACTTAAGTGCACCAAGAGGACGTCATCGAAACCAATTTTTCGGCAAGAAGCGCTTTTTTCTCCCATTTGCTTCAGACTTCAAATCTTCGTTTAAAAAAGAATGTAGAAAATCGTAAAATTAATATTTTTTTATCATTCTTGCTTTAAAAGAGGGAGCAAAGTTTGTTTTACAATCGGCGAAAATTTTAAAACTTTATATCTGAAACACTTTTAAATGTTGAAATTTTAAATTCGTAAAGTTTGTTTTATAATCGGCGAAAATTTTAAAACTTTATATCTCATACATTTTTAAATGCTGAAATTTTAAATTCGTAAACGTCACACAGTGTCAAAAATCGAGCAATTTTCAAAAATTCACCCAAACTTCAGAAATTAAGTTACAAACTTCATACAAGTTTCTTTGAAAGTTTTTTTCCCCCGCTCTGTTCGATGGCGCACACAATAAAATTTTGATATACTTAGTTTGTTCTTTCACGAAGATACGTGCAGAAAATCGTTTAAACAATAAGCTGTTAAACAAAAAAAATCCACATCGAATTTTGCTAAACTCGCTTTCCCAAACTACACTGCCATCGATAACAGTATGTGTACACAATCTGAACTCAATAGCTTATCAGTAAGTAGGTTGAAAATCGATGGCAAAATTCCACTTACAAGGAAGCACTATAAGTGAATTAAATAAAAGTTTATGAAAAGACATAAAATAAACTTCAAATTCTACGTATACTACTCTAATGCTGAAAATCTCAGAGTTTAAAAATTTACACTTGGCTATCGTCTATTAGTTTTTCTTCCAAGAGTGACATTTTGTAAAACTGACTTCCGTTTACCTTACCTACGGACTATGCGCTCTAATCTTTGCAACAAGGAGGGATCTAAAGCACCTTCACTGAGGAGCTGATAAAATTTATTTTACCAAAAGAAGCATTTCACAATTCTGAAAATTTCTACAAAAATTCTCATACAGCTAGCTATTCACAGTATCTCAGAGTACAATCAGTAATTAGGTCTCAAGGTAAACGGCCTCAAGGTACTAAGAACGTTAAACACAACGTAATGCAAAACGCATCTAAGAGCAAAGTTAGCACGGAGATATGTCTATACTCCGAACTCACGCTGAATTAAACAACTACTAATCAGAAACTAGTACTCTCCCTTGTTTTATATAGTTTTCCCCGAACACCGAGAAATCTCTAGTACGTTACACTTCTCGAAATTTCTGGAAGGCATACGAGAGCAGATATGATTACATTTACATATATAGGATCAATTATAGGTATTCAGTTACAAGACCTATTTTAGTTATACCGGGACCGAACCAAAATGTTGTCAAATGGTCGCCAAGTTTGGTGACGTTTTGTAATTTTTTGGAAATTGGTTTGGAAATTTTTGAATTATAACACATAAAATTTTTACCATCATCTTAAAGTAGATGTATTTCTAAGCATGCGTGCAATAAATTACAGTTTTTAATGAAAATTTCCTAAGATATACGTGAATTTAGATTTTGAAATTTGGCGTACTTATCATAAGCGATAATAACCAAAATGTGGTTTACGTACTTTCTTAAAATTATTTGAAAGTATTGTTACGGATTGCGTATTTATTTAGAATTGTCAATTGTTGGCTCGTTTAAATGATTTATCCATACAAGTCAATGCTTTGAGGCGGTATATTAGTGACAAGAAATGAACCCTAAAGTGCTGGAACTGCGGTGTTGAAGGCCACACACGAAGGGACTGCAAAACACCCCAGAGCATGGGAAATAAAACAGACGATTTAAACAGACAAATAAATGGCATGAGATGGAAAAGGAGTTAGAAGGAACCAAAGTGCTGGAACTGCGGAGCTGAAGGCCACTAGCGAAGGAACTGCAGATCACCGCGAGGTACGGAAAATAACATCATTTCCCAGCAACGACGCAGAAATTAAATTAATAACCATAACGCGGCGCGGAGTTTGAACGGTAGTGAAAAATTCTGCTTTAAAGCGCTGAAGATTTCTGCACTCAGTAGCAACATTAATGGACTATCCATTAATGGACATATCGATGGAGTTCCTTGCAATATGATCATCGACACAGGAGCTAATGCTACTATCACTCGCAAAGATTTAGCTGAGCTATTCAAAGATAAACTGATTTGGACGCCATCCTGACTGCGTCCAGATTCTGATTGTTCTGTCTGGATTGTTCCATCCTGATCCTCCAGACTGCGACCGGAGAGAAAATGGACATAGAAGGGAAGTTAAACGTGAACATCACGCTTGGAAGTGCCGCTTACCATCACACGGCATATGTGGCAGATATTACAGATACTTACATACTCAGATTGGACTTGTTAAAGAAATACAATTTTTCATTGAACTTCAAAAACAAGAAACTGCTTTCAGAACTGGAGGAGATAGCTATCCATCACCAAAAAGAATCCTCACCTCGAAACGCCGACGCGTTGCCTGAACGACCCTGCTCAGAAAGTTGCCGAAATCATACTAGGGTCGAAGAGAAAAACGAGACAACCGGCAATTCTCCATCCTAGATGCTCATCGGTCGTGATCTTCGCCCGCAATGTGATGTTTTGTTTGGTCACCCTCCGGTGCGCCTTCATCGCCTGAGAAATACATTTAAGATCTCCAGGCCCCGTTTGAAGTGATGCATAATTTTGCGCGAGAGCGAATCAAAGTGGCGACAAGGAAGATGAAGACTCGATACAACACGAGAACTACTGAATATAGATTCAGCGGAGGATACAAGGTGTAGTAGCGGAATCCGACTCGACGCAAAGGATTCTCTCCGACACTATAGTCACCTTGGAATGGTCCGTACACAGTCCTAAATAGGCTGAATGACGTCGTGGTTCGGATCCGTAAGTCATCGAAAACTAAGTCGTTCATTACGACAGGTTAGCTCCTTTCTATGGCCATAGTACGTAGTGTATATAATTGTAAATAGTATAAGACCATGGTCCTTTTTGTATTTAGCATTTGATAGTATTTGATTTGTATTTAGTATTTGATTTGCATTATTTGTTTTTAGTATTTGATAGTATTTGATTTGTATTTAGTATTTGATTTGTATTTAGTATTTGATTCGTATTATTTTTATTTAGTATTTGATAGTGTTCGATTTGTATTTAGTATTTGATAGTATTTGATTTGTATTTAGTATATGATAGTATTCAATTTGTATTTAGTATTTGATTTGCTGAAAGTTACTTATTGCAGTTATTGTTTATTTTGTTATTGTAATGTAATGTTTATTATTGATGCAGTGATGCCTTAGTTGTAAGTTTGGCTTCCTGTCCAGGGACTGTACTGCCAGGGACGTGCAGTCCTTGGAAAGGGGGCAGTGTTACGGATTTTGTATTTATTTAGCTATTTATTTAGAATTGTAATTAAAATTGTTTTATTTTCTCCTGCAAAGCAGATGAATTTGACGAGAAAGCTAGGAAAAAATAAAAGAGTTCGTGCATTTAATATTTAATAAATAAATATCTCGTAATCGCTATTGCCATCCAGAAAAATCGAGAAAACAGTTTTAACAGAATGTTCTAGTGAATAATTAAAATAGCTTATAAAGGCCGAATTAGAACACCTCAGCTCAGTTGCTGTTGTTTTAAGCGAACTGTTTGTTTACTTAATACTGTCATTGATTGCAGCGAATTCGCTGTGAGATTGAATTAGTTTCTCTGCTTTGAATTGAGTTCTGTTTAACGTTTGAGATATTGTGATATTGTACGAATATCTCTGAGGAAATATTTCAGCATTTCGTTTTATTTCTTGTGGAAAGAATAAATTTTATTAACTTTTTATCTACTTGTACATTCATTCCATTACGAACCGTTAGCACGCAACAGTATGAACGGTGACTTTTTTTCCGTTCGTGGACAAGGAAAATATGTTACTATAAGTTAAGAAGTTCGCCAAGTGAATTATTCTTGGCGCAAACTGAAAAAATCCGCCAAGACAAATTTTTAAATTTCTCTGTAAATGTCTTACCAGAAATTACAAAATTTAATATATAGGTAAAATTTGAGCTCTAGAATCGAAATGTGGGAAAAAAATGGTATGTTATTTCAGAAAAACTTCTATTTTGTGTCAAAATACCTATGTTAAAATAATATTATTTATAAATCTAATATATATCCTAAGTCGCGCTTTCGACACATGGAAGATGTAATTTGAATTTCGTCAATCAGCTCAGTAGAACTGGGAATATAAGAACTGTCCCTTCTTTTGAGAGGGGGCAGTGTACGTCTTAGGTCTTGATGAACAACCTCTAACTTGCGGAAGGTACCGCACCTCTATGGATGTCGACGCCTGGTTACTTAAATCTTCTTTATAAAAAAAAAAAAAAATCTGAAAGCTTGCAGGGGAATACATTACGCCCAAAGGGGAGTTTTTTTAACGTTTTGTGTGTTACCTTTATTTATTAAATATCATGTTCTTCGCACCTAAACCATAAAATTCAGTTCAAGAGCAATATCGCAAAATAATTTTTAAATCAGCATATCTTTAGAATTTCCGATACACAGTCACACGCGCTGGAGATAAAAATGTTTTTTCTGTACAATGTTGCCATTGCTCGCTTAGAAATCCTTGAGTTTGTTCATCAAAAATTCGTTAAAGTTTTTCAAAAAATAAAATCGATAATAAAACAAATTTCAAATTTCAAATTTGGGCTTCCAGATGCCCATATTCGCAGTAGGATTACGTCATTCAAAATTGGATGGCTTTAGGTATCGTCGTTTTATCACAAAGCAAGAAACATACACACATTTATGCAGATTCTTCATTATTTAATTTCTTTAATACAGGGCTGCAGTATTTGGTGGCAAGTGCTGCGACTCTTATGCAAATAACTAAAAACTACTGAATGTCCTCGAAGGTTAGAATCGCTTGTGAATGCTTCATAAATGGATGGATGCTTTACAAAGAAGAGCCTGTCGAACTTCTGAATTATTAGGAGAGGTGAAAATTAAATTATGGCGGCCTATGAGCGGGGAATAAACGTACGTAATGGCATCACAAACGTTCACCTTTAAACAGAATTTGATGCAAGTTTAAAAATGACGTAGAAGTTGATTCCACGTCGAAACTCACGAGAAATTTATGACAACTGGGAACTTTGGAAATTTCTAAAAATTCTTGTTCATAGTCACTGTTTTAAAGACGATGCTACCTTTCAGAAATTTCGAGAATTCATTAAATTTGAAAACAACAAACAACAAATATATGGTTTGCTTGCCTTGGAACGAGCATGCACGGGAATTAAGGGACAATTTTTGCCTCCCAACTGGGATTGTGGTTAGCGACTCTGACTGCCGTACGGAAGGGCCCGGGTTCGAATCCCGGAGAAAGCATGGATGTTTGTAAATGAATAATATCTGTGAAACATGGGGGCATCCTAAATATGCGACGAGCTGAAAGTCCTCTCAAGAGGTGAGTGGTAGGGGAAGAGGTGTGGGAGAGCCTCAGATCCCTCCACCCTCCCTCCGGGGGTGCTCTCCTACAAATTGGGGGCAGAACTGAGCAAAGTTGTACTGTCAGCTGTATGGTGCCCAAGCCTCTTGCCAACGACAGAAACAATATCGTCTGCTTGCCACGATGAATTTCGTGGGCTTGTTCTGATATCAGGCAAGCGAGGTCGTGTAGATTTAAGAAGAATCCGAAGTTTCCTGAGCATTACAAACCTGTGATAGACATTTACAAACAGGTATCGTGAAAGAATAGAACTATTTAAAAACTAAAGAAGAGTACTTTTCACCGGATCAAGCTGTAATTCGAGAAAACGAAGACACCACGAAACTTCCGGTTGTCTGCGACGTATCAACGCATGCTGAAGGCAAACTGTCATTGAATGATTGTTTAGAATCAGACGTTTCTCTCCACTTGAAACTTGTTTTACCTCTTTTAAAACAACGTAAATATAAACATGTGGTTTTTGAAAAATCTAGCCTCGAACTTTCCTGAATTCCAATATGCAGCTCTTATTGACATGAACTTTGGCCACACCTGGTATATGCTGAACTTGTTATACGCTAAGGATACCGGGCATGTATGTTTTCATGACTCTTGTACTTTCGCGAACAACGGTCAGCTTGGGTAAAGGTGCAGACGTACTCATGCAAATAGACAGTGAAAATCAGGTGTATTCCATCCGCCCCTGTCTGGACACATACTACATCTCCTAAATGTGGGAAAGACAGGGAAAATTTTTTCTGGCTAACCACCATAGAAACTGAATACAAAGAGGTAACAAATTTCCGGTTGTCAAGCAATTATTGGATGCTTTGGACCGAATCACTCATTTGAACAGTCTCGTCACTCGCTAGAACAAACTCGTCACTTAAAATAGGTTGATTACCAATGAAATGCAGCTGATATGGACACAAAACCCGGGAAATAAGAAAAACCTTGCTTCCTCCAGTTTTGTTAGAATTTTTTACAAATTCTCTTTCCAGTGCGCATACAAGCAAGTACCATTAATGCTTCAGTCGCACTTATCTTTTTTATTTATTTATTTTTTTTTAAAGTAAGCCAATGGACTTTCCAGACATGAAAAACGCAAGTTAAATTTTGTCAATCGATCCAGTAAAACAGGTGATATACCCAGAACTGTCTCATTTCTTTTTTATGCAGAGTGTACTTATATATTAAATTGAATTTACCTGATACGCATTTATGTATTTAAATTTTCTGACCTTTCTGAAATTTTCCGGATAATAGATATATGGTATTAATGGGATACACTGAGCTTGAGTCATTCCATCAATGACTCAAGCTCAATGGTTTTCATGATTTTCCCCGTGTCTAACATGAATATGAGCCTACTT